>JAAIIK010000172.1:912536-929348 GCA_014706435.1 Silurus glanis
AAAAAAAAAAAAAAAAGGAATAAAGAGAGTGGGTTGTAAGGCAGGACTTGTGGGTTTATTATGCTAATTGGTAGGACCGGTTGCTGTTCAGGGCGGTCTTGCTGAAACCCGCTGTGTTTTATGATGAATAGTAATTAATTGCTTTAGTTGTGGTTTCAGGTTCAGAAATGTCAATATTACAGAACAAAAAAATCGCAGCACAGAAAGAGAGAAAGAAAGAAAGACAGAGAAAAAAAAACTGAATTCCACTGCAAACAAACTTTTATGTTTTTTTATTTGGTGGATTACATATCTAATTATATTTAATTTTTTTAATTGCGCCAAGCAACAGTATGAAAACAGTGAAACCAAAACTCTTGTGTGACACAACTTCAGAATAATACACAGCTCCTCCATTCTTTTTCTATTACCCAAAAAGTGCCATTAATGAGTTTCTGTTGTTCCAAAGGTTATAATTCTACAAAGCAAAAATAACTGTCTGTAACTCACAAACAGAAGACATTTATATGCAAATACATGATGATTTTAAATTGCTCCTGAAATTATGAGGTTATAGTATTGAGAATTGTATTGCCTTAACCACAGTCTTTAGTCAATTATACTGACTCTGTAACTTTGCTGAATACTATTTTATTTCACCATATATATATATATATATATATATATATATATATATATATATATATATTTTTTTTTTTTTTTTTTATTTTTTTTTACATTTTTTACGTTACATTTATAGTAACATTTGGAAGAAATGGAAGTGGGGGGAAAAAGGTAAAATATCGAAAAGAAATAAAAAGAAATGTGGAAAAAATGTACCAAAGGCCCTGAGACAGGACACTCATTCCATGCTAAACTGCTTACGAAAAGCACTGCAACCATTTATCTTTTTTCTTCAATAAGTGTAAATTGATGCACAGGAACACAGCCCTGTGTATGAGCTGTAACTATAAAAATGACGCAGTGTTATAAACCTGTTATTTGCAGCTGCACCACTGTCAGAGCTGCCGTTTCAGAAACACCTGGTGACCGATTCAAATCCATGGTTCAACATCTCTGTGGTATAAATATTATATCTAATTTAACTCCGAAGCATTTCAGGATCAGATCTTACCTTCAGGGTGGTTTGGTTTAGATCTCAGCCTTAAAGACATGCTGTGGGGTGTGGATTAGTCTAAAGTAAGACTCACAGTCATCTTCAAGTCACAGCATGTTCCCTCTCTGCACATCCTGGATGATTAGTCGCCTTGATCCCCTTTTTTGACTCGTGTAGAACTTGCAGATTTTATGAAGTCCGTTTCTGAGCTAAAGTGGAATTATTTTTCAGTCGTTCACTGTGGTGATGTATTCACTCAAGGCCTTCAGGAGAAACAGTGATGTGGATCATGGCTAAAGGATTGTGAAGTGTGTAGGAGGAAGAAGAAGCTCAGTCTGATTCTGATTCATCTCACTGACACTTTTTGAGTGTCAGGTATCTCAAAATAATAGTAAAAAACCCCACAGTAAATCTGGGAAATATTCTTAATTTGGACCACAATGCTATTCTGCATCGTGATTGGTCAAAAGGTGTTGACTTGTTTCTTGTACCAGCACCCAGGCCCTGGATCTTCCCTACGAGCTGTCTTTTTCGAACCGACTTGCTTACCTTGTACAAAACCTTGAGAAATATCACACAGCTATTTTCAAACATGTCATTTTCTTCTTCCCTCTGATTATTTTTAGCTTTCTGTATTTCCAATGCAATCCAGTTGGAAGGAAAAAACCCTGAGGCGGGCGTTCGGGCAGCGGTGTCTTCATGATGCACGATGTCGTCTTCTCTCTAGTGGAATGAAGCTTGTCAGGCAGCATCAGTGTGACTCACCTCACACACACTGAAATCGACTCTGAAATCTATCTGCGTTCAAAGAATGAACCTCCAGCGCAGCGCACACTTCCTTTCCTGGATTGTTTCCCTCTTTCAAAAGTGATTATGTCGAATGTACGTGTGTATTTTTTCATCTCGATACGTTCTGAAAAAAAAAAAAAAAAAAAAGATCCCTGTGATCTGAGCTAAATTTAAAGACACCACGGTTTCTTTGTTACCTCAGAAATGGTTAGGGCCGAGCTGCTTAATTAGACACAGAGGAATACAATGAAGCGTTGGTGGCTCGGTTCGAGAACAAGATGCCCCAGGGGTGATAGACCTGTTTTTGTGTGTCATTCTAGCGGAGATAAATGCCTCCTTTGTCCTCACATGGTGTCCAGGGTCCCCTGATGAACAGCCTCCACTGCTCTCGCTGTGCATAGGCATCCATTGCTCATACCAGAGAAAACCTGCTTCCAGGTAAACCCCAAGACAGACAGAGTAAAATTCAGGTCACGGTGACACGGACATGCATTTTTGCTCGCTCCAGATTTCCGGGTTGATGCATTAATATCCTTTAAAATCAGTGTTAATTATAAACCAAGTCCCACTGGTAATATTTTTTACAGGGATAAACCGTGACCTCCTGTTTACTGTCTTTATCCGAGCACTACAGCAGCAACTTAATTCTGAAAACATTCATGAATATTTAGACAAGGAAAGTTCTTCATATTCAGAGTTGGTTTAGGCACGTACTTAAGTCTAATTGTGCTCACCTGACTGAGCCTGAAAAAAAGAAAGGAAATAAAGTTGTTTTTTATTCCTGTTTTTTTAATGGTCAAACAATGTACCGTAAAAGCAAGGGACAATTTAAACAGTCGCCTACAGGTAAGTATTTGGTCACAGCATTATAACATACTGGAAGAAAGACTACAAAATGATAATAATAATAATATTTGTTATTAGATTTATTAATAGATTTTCAGCCAGTGGTGAAATTTCTCTTGGAAATATTTACAGGTTACATCACTCTGTAAAACTTAAGGACTGGATGTAATAATAATCCTCAATTTGTTTTTTAAATGACCTTCAACATCAAAAAGTCCCAGGTCAGAATTATGTCTAAATGAGACAAGCCTTACTTAAACTGTGTAAATAAATAAAAGAAATCGCTTAAGCCTGCACCTATGTCTGAGGTCGGAATGCCTTTGAATGAAATTTGAGTGTTAAATCTTCACTATGTCTAAATATGTGAATTTAACCCGGAATCTGCTTCTAAATACAATAAATACAAGCAGGCTTTGGTGCTTTAACTCACTCGTGACAGGCGGTACACCACAACTTGTTGTTGTTTAAACCTGCTTGACCGCCAGGCCTTAAAGCCTTCTGGTGCCATTATCTTATTACTCTGTTAAGTATGTTGTTGTTACACAATAGCTCTGGCTAGTCTATTAATAGTTGCTGCACATCTGCAGTGTTCATTTTATCTCCCAAGACAGACAGTATATCCAATACTCAATATCTGTCTATATACTTGCATATCTGATTACACTTTTCATATGAAAATCTCAATACTGCCTCACATTGCTGGAGTTTAAATCTGTTGCTTTCTCCAGATCTCTTCTTGTTTCCTCTAGGTTCTCTGATTTCCCCTACCTTCCAAAAAGAAATAAAAAATAAAAAGATGGAAGGTGCTAATATGTGTACTGGTGCCTTTAAATTGTCCCTGGGTACTGGTACAATTACTGCTTATGATACCCTGTGATCCCATTATGAATGTATCACAGCCTCATGCCCAGCGTTCCTGGGATAGGCTCCAGATTCACACCCCAGGGTAAATTGCTTACTCAAGATGACTGAATGATGGAATATCTGAAGATAGTGTTAAGATTTCACTCGATTGTATATGCCATCATTTTATGTTCTTTAGCACTTTATGAATTTCCAAAAAACACTCCAGGGGGCTTTATTGTACAGGATAAACCTCTTTAATGGATGCTGAGTTGACTGTTTGTTAAGGAGCCTTAAAACCATAGCTGTTAAAGCTGTTAAATATTTCAAAAGCGACTGGCGCACAATTATTTCTAATGAGCCTCCAAGCCTTCGAGATAATTTGCTTGAACAACACTGCAGCGAGAAACTGGATTGTCAGTTTGCATCTTTTTTCTTTTCACATCAAGAAAAATTTTTTCCAAAGGTTGTATTTTAACAGTGATGACAGACGGCTTTATGGTTAGGAGCACCTCAGATCCCATCTTTCCCCCTCCAGCTGCTTATTACCATCTGCCCTGTCTTTGTCTGTTTTTTTTCTGTTTTTTTTCAAATAAAATGAAGGCTATAAGGGCTTCCATTAACAGAAAAAGGCGATATTGATCAGCATCCATTATATCACACGGTAACGCTGCACTTGAGCATTTTAAGTCCTTTAAAGAAGCTTGTCTGCTGTCTGTTCCAGGACACTGTCCATCTCTTTCCATCTCAGCATGACGTGCAAACCCAGACATATTTGTTCATTCCTCCCTGCCTGCTTCTCTGTTACGAGGTCTCTTTTACATTTGCTGTAAGATTAGTTTCAATCTGCATGTTGTGTGGCCAGTCTGATCGAAGAGCTGTGGCTCTAATCTCATACCGATGTAAATCCACACCGTAATATCATCTTCACTCCCAACAATAACTCGCACCCATCAACAGCCCCACAACTCCCCTGCCACTATGAGCTTAACCTTCAACATCTAAAACCAAAGTCTCAATGTAGATATTACAGGATATGTTTTCCGAGCTACAGTTGGCTTGTTAATCTAAAATGCCGGAATTTTCCAAAGTCTATTTTTGAAGTGTCGAAGTGGATTAGAAGTGTCTGAGTGATGTCTAACAAATATAACCTTGTATACGTGCCTTGGTGAATATGTCAGTAAAAAAAAGACTCAGGCTAGATTATGTTCTAGAGTTTATTTATTTTTGCTCTCCTGCTGTGGTTTGGCTTGGAAGCATCACTTCACAAATCAATACTGTAGTTCTTCTGACTGCTCGCATTTATCACTAGATGAAACATCTATCCTAGTGGGTGTAGTCTTGTCCATGATGACCACACCCCCATGAGCAGGGCTGACTGAATGATTAGATATAGATGACAATGATGTAAATTCTATTGTATGGCCTAGACACTTACATCACTGGCAGATTATAGAGTGATGTGTTAGACAGGGTTCTCTAACATCTTTATCGAAACACCAACTGAGGGAAATATTTAAGAAGAATGATGTTTAATGCTTTTAGAACAGTTTCTGAGAGATGGAGAGTCAGAAACCCATGATTGTTCCTGACACTACACTTATCTATATCTGCATTATAACCCTAGATAAAATGTTCAGACCCATGAAGCATGCGGTCCAAACGGATATGCTTGATTTCCTGGCATGCTCCTCACTGATCCACCAAGAGGTCTTCATTTTTTGCAGTCGTATGGCTAATTCAGAGTGACACATTAAGGCCACGTTGCAAGTTGCTGTAAAATATATAAGAAATATGAAAGAAAGTATGAAAAGAAAAAAGAAAGTATGTACATCAATACATGGTGACTGACATGTTTCCCAAGCATTCCCTCACACGAAACCGTTTGTGACAGCGCTTTCTGAAGATATGTGTGGAAAAAAATAAGGAGTCCTGCCGTTTGATGAAAAGTGACAAACCTAATATGCGGTTTTCCTGTTTGATTGAAGAATGATGAAATACAGATTGAGTTTCAATGGGGCTTGAAATGGCACCCAGTCAAGCTGCGCATACCTTATTCACAGGTACCAGGGTACAGCTCAGTATTAGTATTCTCTGTAGAGCGGAATCAAATTACCTGTTTGCACAAGCGAACAATCATAGACACAACAATGGCTTGGAGAGCACGGCTCTAGACATAATCAAAAGAAAAGATTTGATCAGGGAAATTCCTTTAAATGAGTTGCAGAACATTTTGTGTCAAACAGTGTGCTATATTTCTGTTTACATCCTTTCCGGGGGTCCAATGAAGGCATGGGCTTTATGAAATTGCGGGGGGATTTAAAGGAAAAATCATTTTTTCAAGTGTAAAAGTACAGTGTAAATTACCGACAAGAAGATGGACAAAAACATGACAGTTGCTCTAAAGGAATTCTAATTAGTAGAAATTTGATCAGAATGCCAATGAGAGGAAAACTGGAACTAATTATTTACTTTACCCAAAACTAAATATTAAAACTTTTGTTATCTCCAATATGATATAGTAATGTGAAATCTCCACCAGCATGGGCTAAGCTGCAGGTTTCCTGCTGGCTTTTGTTTTCAGGTGAATTATAATTTAATGAGAAAGCAGTTTGTCTCTGAACAAACTATAAATCAAACATATGTTATAAATGAGCTTCAGTGAAAAACTGACAAAACTGAGCCAACCCGATGTAGTGCTCTGGCACTACATTTGATACAAAAAACTTTTACAGAATGATCAAATCATTTATTTAGCGCTCTTTCGGTTAGCCGTGCTCACACGGTTTTGTTTTTGTTGCCGTATTTCTCACCATTGATGGAAAGAATTTTACGATTAAGAGGACGGGTTCAGCGCTACATGCCCGAAAGCCAAGTTAAATTTTTTTGTTAACTTATTATTCATTTTGTTATGTGCAGTGTGAGATCAATGCAAACTACCAAACAAAGCAAAAGAAACAAAAGTTTGCTTAGATTCAGGCTCCAAAATTGAAGTAATCAGCTAATGGGAAAAAACTCCCAAAGAGACTCATTTAGCAGTGCATGCAGTCAAATAGAGGGTAATTAGAAGAAAACCTCTAAAAGTCATTTGTGGTGATGTTTGTCCCCCATGGAGCTCGTTGTTAAGACCTCTTTCGGCAAAAGGAAGAGTCGAAGCAATCCTCGCTCCATTGCTGTTGTTTTTTTTTTTTTTTTTTTTTTATCTGTACACATCTCTCAGGGTTGAAGATAAAACTGAGCTTGAATTAGATGCTTTGTAGTTTACATCATCTGGTTTAGGAAGCACAAAAACACTTCATATGTCAATGGAAGCCCGTAAACCCTCACTGATATTCTCTTCCTTCTTTGACGACATTATCTTCCTGTCATCAGGACATCTATGTACCCTGTTAACCTGCTGTTGATATAATCTCCAGAGAGACTTGTTTGTCCATTGTTTGTCATTTTCACACATTTTAAACAAGTCGGCTGATCGATTTTGAAAGATGCTGAGGAGAAAAAATGTTAAAAGGAACCACACAAAAACACGACGCGTGTGGCTGTCGTGGTGGAACAGCAAATGGCAACAGTGATCTAAAAAACAAACCAAAACACCAAGAAGCTTTAAAAATAAAAATATAGGCACAACTTGAAAAAGGAAATTGTGCCCCCAGAAGAGTTAAGGTTATTATTGAAGCAAATGGGGACTAAATGTGGAATAAGATGTTTAAATTCTTATGGCAGGTGTCCATACACTATATAGCTATATAATAGGATTTTAAACATTTGCTTCTATAATAACCTTAACTGTTCTGGGAAGATGTGCCACTAGATTTGAAGTGTGGAGATTTGTGCTCATTTAGCCACAAGGGTGTTAGTACTGAGGCCAGGTACTGATGTAGGGTGAGGAAGCCTGGATTGCAGTCAGTGTTCAAGTTCATCCCAAAGGTGTTCATTAGGGTTGAGGTTAGACCTCTATAGCAGGCCACTCAAGATATTCCACTCCAACCCATGTACACCATATCTTTCTGGAAGTGGTTTAGGTCTCCCAGTTCAAATGAAGGGTAATTTTATAGCTACCACATCCGGAGACATCCAATACCATTGGGTGCCTCCCAATTTGTGCAAACAGTTTGGTGAAAAAACATATACAGCTGGAAAAAAAGTCAGGTGTTCCAATACTTTTGTCCATAAAATGTATCAGTGATATTTCATATTCATGATATCCAAAGTGATAAAATCATCTTATGAAGATTAAATGGTTTAATTGCTTTGGTATTTCCCCAGTCGCATTCTCAAATTAGAACGGCAACTGTATTGCCGCACCATTCAATCCAAGCATATTTTTTTCTTTCTTAACATCAAAGCACACAGATATAAAAAATAGATAGATAAACAGATAATAGATCTGAAAAAAAGGCTGAATTGAACTGAAATATACTTACTGAAGTCTAGTGTCAGAATATTTTCAACCGAATTTTTTATAAAGGTTTGTTCATTTAGTCAAACATTTCCTTATAACGGTATAATTCACTGTAACGGCCGATAGGAACTGTACTGTAGAATATCGTTGAAGAAAAATCTATAGAGGTATATAAAGAAAGAGTGCAAAAAGTAACACTTCAGTTCACTTCTGCAAGCACTGAGCATTGAAATTAGATGAATGCTCACTTCAGGCTGCACGAGTCATGGTGTAATTTACGGGGTTCGCTTTAACAACCGCATTAGCTGTTACTGCTGTGGTCAACTGATACAACTGATACAAATTTTGTATTTATTTGGGAACATTAGAAATGTAAAAAACAACAACAAAAGAAGCAATTTTTTTTCTAGCAACTTACAAAGACAAAGAATGACAAATTACAACCTTGGTGAACGATATCTAAGAACGTTTAGCACCATTGTCTGAGCTCGATATGTTATTTTGTGTTTCTGTTAAATGCTCCATGTTTAAGAGTTCCAACTAAATAAAACCTCGCTTGTCTTAGGAGTGCTTTTCAACTTCAATGTTCATTTCAAGAAAAATAGAACACATAAGGTTTTTACAATGGACTGTCCTCATTTCAGAGACATCCTCTACCTGTCATCATTGCTGTAATTATGACAGGCAGGTGAAAACAGCATGTAATCGGGTTGATCTCAGACATGGAGTCTGATTGAGAGGACTTTATTTACTGCTCTAAAAAAAATAATGAAGGCTTATAGTGTTGTTACCACTCCAAATAGGCATCTAATGGCAGCAAAAAAACCAACACACATTTCTAGCTTTTAAAGAGTATAAAGAGTATACAGGAGGCTCCTTAAGAAAGCAAGATAAGCAGATTTATTTGTAACAGAGGCACATTTTAGGTTTATGTTTTTTTCTTTTTTTTTTAATTGTGCAATTTACCCCAGGACTATTCTGGAGGATATTTTGTAAACTGTCAAACATTTGACAATAGGAAACGGGTTCGAGTGAGAATGCAGGGGAAGCGGGGACGTCGGTGGCCTGCTTTCCCCCCTAAAGCCCTCAAGCCTCAGCGCAAAACACACATGAATAAATCAAACCGCTCGAAAAAGAGGACATGCAGAGAAGATTGATGTCAAGTTTCTGAGTCGTGAAGTCAAGCTTCTTCTATTTTGGCTGTACACAAATATCTGCATAATAATGATTTTTTTTTTTTTGGATGGGGAATGGTGTTGTTGGTAGGATTTCTTTTTTATAGAAAAAGCATGAGATATTTATTATAGAATGGGGTTCTGATTCTTAATTATTAAAAAATGCTGGGATTATGCTCTGGCCTACATAAAGTTCATATTTCTGTCCAAACCCAAACTATTTTCATAAAATACTATAAAGCTTCACAGTAGGAAGTGTGCAATACAATAGGCTGTTCTTAATCAGGAAAACCACAAAAATCAAAAATGGGCAAAAACATGATTGCCTTTGGAAAAAAAAAATATTTTTTGTCCTATAATTGTGGCTTTAACATTCCTGAAGTGTCTGCCTAATGGTTGGTGACTGATATTCTTATTAGAATATTATACATCATGTATTCTGGTTGATGCAATTTTGTCTATTTTGTGTATCTGTACTGTTTGCACAAGATGAACACGATGCACTTTATTTGGCTAGGACAGGGCTTTGGCTAGGGCTCTTTGTTGTGTTATATAGCTTTATGTTGTGTTACGTTACATCAGGGTTCTGGAGAAATGTTCTTTCATTTCACTGTGTACTGTGTCAGCTATCTATTGTTAAAATTACAGTAAAAGCTTCTTGACTTAACTTGAATTGACTTTATGATGTTGTTTGCTTTCCAGGTGACTGACTCTGGCCTGGTAGAGGCTCTCCAGTGTTGGTAAGTTCCAGAGATAATTTTCCTGACAGCTCTCATCACCTGCTGTAGAGTCTTACAATCCTGGGCTTAGTAGGTTCCAAACCAGGCTGTGATGGAGATGGTGAAGATGATTTCAGATGCACAGCATTAAAAACCTCTAAGGTTTTGGCTTGTGAAAGTTGCTCTGCCTTCTCAAGAAGTGTAGACGCTGATGTGATTTCTTGACCAGTTGTGTAGACCAGGTGAGATCCTTATGGAACAACTATGAATCTGAAGCTGCTCACTATATACAGTACACCTCTGTCTCATCAAGTTAAATGTTCAATGCTGCTCCCTCTTCCTTTGTGGATCAGCAATAGTCTACTTCATTTTGTTAACATTTAGGGAGAGATTGCTGTTCTGGCACCACATTACTACTGTAGTTTAGTTACTTTTAAGACTCGGATCTGAAATAATAAATAAGCAAGACTTTGCAACAAAATACAGAAATATTGCACAGTGTGTACATAAAAGAGTAATGTAAGAGTAGAGAGCAAAAAAAAAAAAAACTCGATCAGTACTTAAACACACTGTGTTACACAATGTGAGTTCAGAGACAGAGACGCAAACATGTAGGGTTACCTGTTGTGAGTTTGCCTCTGTTTTGCAGGAAAATAACTGAAACTGGTTATTGAAAAGAGGAAAATGTTCCAACGAACAACACTGTTGAAAAGTTTTTGATCCAGCTGAGTTGCCATGTGTCGTGTGAAGTAATCAGTAATTTGGAGTTTTTCACTCAACAGTTTGAAGGCCTACGTTTTGTCTGTGCCGTCTCTATTGTTGGATTTAATTGGTTCTAAACTCCCACGCCAATGGTCCCTTTATTTGTTCCCTCCTCAGGTATTCTGCCCTATTCTCACATTGCCTCGGTGTGTGTGAGTGCCTGTGTGTGCCTGCATGCATGTGTGTGAATGAGGGTTAGACACCCACAGTGCTGGTTTTGTCAGTATAACAAGTGATTTTCCCCATTTGAACAGAGCTCCTCCGCCTTAGAGAGCAAAAGAGCGAGACAGCATGCTTTGTAGAAGGATTGTCAGCGCATTGTTTCTTCGCCATCGTGCATCATCCGAACTTTCTTGAGCCGATGTGCAATTTTTCCGCAAAACAATCAGTTAAAAATAGGCTCGCTGCTCGTTTTCCCAGCTGCCAGTGGCACTGAGATTTCTGTGAAACAATTATCAAACAAAGAAACAACGACCCGACCTGTGTCGACAAAAAAAATAAAAGAATTTATATATATTTGTTTTATACAATTTTTTTTTTTTGTGACACAGGGAGGATCTTTGTTTCTTTGTTTGATAATTTTATATATATATCAGTGGCGGGCCGTGCATTTGGTGCCTTCAATGGGTACTTACCCGACTTGATCAACCATCATTACAATACAAAAACTCAATATAACACATTACATGTAAACGCATTACAGAGAGAGAGGCATTTCACATATGGGGGGTAAATACTATTTTACTAAAGCAAGAAACCCAGTTAAGACAACTCCCAAACTTTACACTACAACCGCAACTGTGCCACCTACAACATCTGGAGCAGTTCAGAATGAATATTTGTCTAATAACATGACAAAAACATAAAAAAAAACTGTAAATAAAATACAACCTACTCACCAGAGATGCAGACTCATAATTCGCACCGCTCCTCAGAGGCAGTAATCCAGTGCTACCGCTCGTATTCACTGGTCTGGAAGTGGAGAACAAACCCTTCCCCGGGCTGAGACAAGCTAGCTAGCTTCGGGGTTGGCCGACCTCTCCTTACGATGTCTAGCTTTTCTTGAAAATAGATTTTTTTTAAATGTCCCAGGCCAAAGCAATTTCTCTTCCTCCGTAGGCATAAAAAAAAAATCAAACTTAGATGTACTAATGTGTGTAGCGCGCTACACACGTGTTTTGCCAGTCGAATTTGGCTGTAACAGGTTCCCTCTGACCAACCAATCAGAGGACGGAAAAATGCTGATGCTATTCTGGGCCAGCTAGATGGCCCTGTGAGGCGAATTTGAAATCTGATTGATTAAAGAAACCAACTCATTGCTAATATTCTCTATGGTAAAAGGGCCATCAGTAATGCTTTTGAAGGCATTATTAGATTGACATGGCAGCACATAGAGGCTGAAATCTGATTGGACAAAAAATCTAACATCCACATACATGTACTTGAAGCAGTGCAACCAAGAGAAACACTACAGAATGAAGAGAATAAACTGTTGAGAATTTTATTATTATAATTATTTTTTTATAGCATTCAAACTGAAACACTGGTGAAAATGTAATGTATGGTGGAGACAAAAGGAATAAATAAAATGTTCGAAATAATATGTGAAAAGGAATGAATCATGTTTCATTTCATTGTTTGTTGGTTAATGCAGTGTTGAGTTTTCCAATTTGATTCGTATTTTAGGAAATAAAACCTCACAAATCAACTGTTTTTGACTTTTCACTAATGTGTGTCTTTCTGTTGGCGACATCTTTGAGCCTACGGTTAATTTGAGTCAAATACTTAAGTACTGTTCAAATCAGATCCTCTAAGACTTTTACTCAAGCATGATTTTCAGGTACTCTTTCCACCTATGATTTTGTCACCTCATATGAGCTTTTCAGACAAAACATTGCAACAACAAGTGGTCCGAGATCTGAACAGCAAATGCAACTAGTTCCCATTCAGGTCCACGTTAACACTTTTACTGAGCATTCACATTTACAAAGAAATGTGTGAAAGCACCGAATAATAATTTGTATGTAAACAAATCACGTGTAAAATCATGTGGAAAAAAATCTATTAATAATTTGAGAATGATTCAGCAACAATGATACTGATAATCTAAGGAAAAATGCATTCAAAAAATGTATTCAAAGTAAAGGCGATTTTTTTTTTCATGATTGATTACACAGGCACTCGTTCTGTGAAACAGATTGTGTAAAGAGGTGATTATTTGATATTTTAGAGCGTGTTTATGCTACATTTACACATTGCCATTAAAGAAAGGTGCTAGAATGGATAGTGTAAATGCCACAGGGCCTCTAAATGGTTTCTCTCAAACTTTTCGTATTTTTTTTTTCCCCCTCCAAAGTGCTGCAGGCTTCGATATGTATCAGAAAAGTGGATGGAGTTTTATTCTTTGTATTGACTTTTTTTTCCAGCTCCCTGTAGCCTTGTCCTGTCTTTAATTATTCATTTCACTGAATGTGTTATTGTATTAGTTCAGAGGACTCGGCTTTCTCCTCACCTCCGTGGAAATTGAATCGCGTCACCGTTTGGTGGCGAGACAGGAGGCTCAGCTCCTAATGGAACAAGTGCATATTGAACACTTCAGACCCTCCTCAAGGTCGCTGCAGCTTAGCAGAGGAATTAGGCATGAGAATTAAAAGTGGAGAGGAGGAAAAAACACACAAAAAAAGAAAGACACAAAAAATTTTTCTCTACCAATGACTTTTTAAATATACAAAAATGCTGTGATTTTTCTGGAGTAATTGATCAAATATGTGACAGGAAACTTGAGCATGTGGCCTAAATATATTTATATATCATGCTCAAGTGTGCTGACACTAAAGACTTCTTCTATGGTCATTAAACATGCATATCCCATATCGACAAAATTATTGGGACACTTACCTTTTCAGCCATGTGTGGTTTTTCAACACACAAAGTTGGAGACACACAATTGTATAGGATGTCTTTGGAAGCCTATAGCATCAAAGGCAACCCAAACCTGTTCCAGCATGACAGTGCCCCTCTGCACAAAGCCAGCTCCATGAAGATATGCTTTACACTCCTCACCTTACATCAGTACCTGCCTTTACTAACACCTTTGTGACTGATTGGCACAAATCTCCATAAGTGCACTCCAAAGTCTTGTGGAAAACCTTCCCAGAAGATTGGAGGATATTGTCAAAACAAATAAAAAATTGAATCGAATGTTATTTGTCACATATACATCTATACTGAGTACATGTAGTGATGCTTATTATGACTGTCCATCATGTAAATAGAAATAGAAAAAAAAAAGAATTTTTATTTTTAATATATATAAAGTATAAAAAGTATATAGTAAAAATATTATGTAAAAAAAGGTTATATATATATATATATAAAGCCACAGAGATAATAAAAAAAATATAAAATATATAAAAATATATATATAAAATAATTAATAAATTTAAAATATATATATTATAAAATAGATATACTTCTAAAATAGATATACAAGAATAGGACAGAAAAAGATGTGTATGTATATGACAGTTATGGACAGATTTAAAGTGTCACAGTGTGATTGTCACTAAAGTGTTCTTCATGTGCTGATATTAAAGTGACACTGCTATGCCAGTTCAGTTATATTATATTATGTGCTGTTATATATATAACAGCAAATGGGGACTAAATGTGGAAAGCACCTGTATATCTTTTATATATAATAACACGTTAACGCAAATTAATTTAAACTTTTATTAACGCATGACTAATGCAGCACACATTTCTGTTTGACCATTTTAAAAATTATATAGAAATAAATATAAAAATGGTGAAAGTAAAACCTTCAACGAAACACACATTTATTTGCAACGTCTTTTCTTTATTCAGATATAAATTAAGTATAAAAAAAAAAAAACATCTGCGTGGAACCATAGTAAAAGTTCAGTTTGGTGTCCTGATAATTTACGTAATTTAAAACATCATGATTGCTACGTTATGTTGAATATGGTTTCAGTAATAAGAAACGTGCATTTGAATAAAACATCTATATTTTTCAATGCTCATGGGTACCTGGAGTCAACAGTGCAAAGTAATGGAAAGTGTGTTAGAGAAGTGAAGAAAAGAGTGCAGGCAGGGTGGAGTGGGTGGAGAAGAGTGACAGGAGTGATTTGTGATCAGAAGGGTATCTGCAAGAGTGAAAGGGAAAGTTTATAGGACTGTGGTGAGACCCACATTATTCCATGCCAATGTTGATTAGAGTATTAAAAACTTGAAATTTATTAATTTAAGGTACATTTAGAACAGATACAAATTTGCTATTAAGTTGCAATTAATTGTAAGGTTTTGCGATTAATCACAATTAAATATTTCATTTGATTGACTGTATATATATACATACAGGGTGGGCCATGAAAAAGTAGCCTGCCTCCAATACAGGTGAAGGAGTTTGTGGCCCCTTGCCCTCTCTCTGCCCACTGTCTGTATGTCTACGCGGCAACGCCCCATGTTTATTGTTCTGGCTTTATTTTGCCTTTCTATTCAGTCCTGTACACAGCACTGTTGAAGAGCTGCAAGCAGTATCCACCAACATGCTCAGACATGCCCAAAGGTGCATAGATGTGAACGGGGACCACTCTCAGCATCTGTTGTAACTTGTGGGTAAGTGAATAAAAACAATCCACTTGGTTTGTTCATCTTGTCATACTATCGCCGGAGGAGGGCTACATTTCCGTGTACATTACCACCACTCTGTGTGTGTATATAATGATAATTGTTATTTTCTGACTTCCAAACCTAAGTAACTTTTGACTTCATATCCTTTACTTTCTGAATGTAGCCGAGTCTACAGCTTTTAAACGTATTTGTGTATCACGAGGGCACTTTTAAAGCCAGCATGTGTTCCCCAGAATGGAATAAAAGTGTTTCAGGCCCTGAATAAATGTGCATTGGGGCACTGCAGGCGGCGTCTAATGAGAGCAGCGGAGATTCAAGAGGACCAACAGGTTCGCCCACAGCCATTGAACACAGCTCAGGTAAAGGGAGAAATGGTAGAATACAAAAGAGACAAAAACACAGCAGGGAGAGTAAAGGGAAACAGGTGAATAAAAAAAATAAAAAATCTGTGTGGTTGGAAAAGAAGCTAAAGTGTATCATTCAACAGCAGGTTAGCTTAGCAAAAGTTTAATAATTGCATCCGGGGATTAAAAGAGGAGCCAGCCAGGACTGTTCAGCATATTGGCCACCTGGTGCATATGGAATTCTTATCCCTTCTTTAGAAGTTTATCAATAAATTATAAACTGCTCAATCTTGTTGCTTATCCTGAAGATATATGGTATCTAATGGTCAAGCCATTACAGTTCTTTTGTTATACAAACATCAGTTACAGCATATTAACCCTTTTGTCCTGCAAAAAAAATGTTGTGTAAAAAGGGAAAAGGGCTTTTTACTTCTCACATGTACAATGCAGCACAGTAATTTTTTTTCTACACATATCCAGGTGATGTTAGAAAACAGGGGTCAGCTATAAGACAACACCCTTGGAGGGCAGAGGGTTAAGGGCCTGGCTTGAGAGCAGCAGCTTGGCAATGCAGGGGCTTGAACTCCCAACCTTCTTATCAGTAACCCATAACCTTAAACCACTGAACTACCACCTCCCTATAATATTATGATGTGTTTTCTGTTCTAGCTAGGTAGTAGCTGGCTAATGTGTTACAGGTGTCCCTTTGAATAGCAGTACATTTACGTTTTTCAATTGAATTTGGTTTAATTTGTATAGTGCTTTTAACAATGAACATTGTCTCAAAACAGCTTTACAGAGATAAAGCGGTTATAAAGTTGAATAAGAGTGTACTAGTGCCTATATTATTTTAAGTTTAGTGACTATATTTTTCACGTTTATTCTTATCGAGTGAGCCAGTAGCGACCGTGGCAAGGAAATCTCCCTGAGATTGCATGAGGAAGAAACCTGAAGAGGACCCAGACTCAAAAGGGAGCCCATCCTCATCTCGGTGGCACCGAATGTCCATTCATTACAAGGCCATCATTGTCTAAATGTGCATGATAGACGTTTAAATGCAAAACTGTTAATGCAACCTGTGGTCCTGAGCCATGTAGTAGACTGTAAATATTAATTACAGTCCAAATCCATCCGCAAGTTCAAACATATAGTTATAAATGATAAATGAACTTTTATATATATA
>JAAIIK010000172.1:929448-965341 GCA_014706435.1 Silurus glanis
ATATATATATATATATATATATATATATATATATATAAAAATATATATATATTATGCTAATTTTTGGTCTTATTTTTCTTTGCTTTTATGTCTGCCTTGATGTTTTCCTTGTTAGTTTTATTTCTGATCCGATTAGCTAGGTAGAAAAAAACAGTGTTGGTTTAAAGGGTCTATTTACAAAAAGACCCTTTAGAATTTTTTTTTTGTCTCAAAATCTACTAGCCTCCAAACTATCTGTAATGCTAGTGCTAATCTTTTGGAGTGGGTTAGAATGTGGTGATGGCTAGTACTGTGCATATATTTTAGCATAGCTAAGTCGTTATGTTTTTTCTTTTAATTTATGAATACAAATGTTTTTTAAATGGGGGTTTTAAGTTTGTTTGTTTTGACTCAGACAATTTCTAATTAATGAATCTTTTAAAGTGAATTATTATAAATTGTTGTGCAGCCTCTCAGCTCCTTGGCTGATCAACGTGCTAAAAATGTACAGATAGGAGCCATGACACGCACATTAACCATGTTCGAAATGTCATTTTCCCTGTAATATAGAAAGGCTTTTAGCAGCTCAGCCTATTAAAACCATTACACCACAGACTGACTGCTCCAGAATAACAAGGATATGGGATGATGTATGTCTGGTTATTAAATCTTCGAGTTCTTTTCACTGAAAAAAAAAAAAAATTACTTACTAAAAGCAGAACATGTGAAAAAAAAAAAAGAAAAGAAAAGAGACTAAAACACATTTAAGCAGTGCTCACAACATACACAGTGTGTGTATGTCACTATTCTTTTATATCCCTGATGTGCAGTCACGTTGTTAATACAATTATTTTAGCCTGGGACGAATCTAGTTTTACACGCAGGGTGTTCCGAGCCATTGTGAAAGTTTTATATCCGCCGTAATGATGCTTGTAGTTCTTTGAACAGAGGAAAAATATGAAAGTGCCTAACGAGGTGGAGTTGTTGCCTTGTTTTTATTTCCGTGCAGTTATTTGAGTACACCCTATTAACTTGATGAATCACTGTAATAAATAGATTGCTTTACATGGCTTCTTTTTGTGTTTCTAGGTGTGTGGTGAATATCGACTTTCCAGAATTCCTGAAAAAGAATTTCCAATTGCCTCATTAGTTAAGACATCTTCCTGGAGTCTTTATTTGTCAATTGTCTCCTTCCCCGTGACCTAACTCATCACCTTCAGCATTACTGACATTTGGATTCCGATTGGCTGATGTTACGTATCATTGATTCTTCCTTTATGTGACATTGGTTTGTTTTTCCTGATCGTCTCCAAGTGTTCTGTTTTTATTTACACCATAGCCAGTATGAATACTGGATTGTGATTGTCTGGAAGGACGGTGTATGGTTTCCAGAACGTTGGTAGTTTGTATTCAGTTTATGTAGCATTCTAAGGGAATACTCTGCCTTATAAAATGCAATCATAGTACATTACTGAGCTAAATTGAGGATTTTATCATGAGGTTTATATGGTGAATACAGTGATTCTGATACTGTGCATGGGTTGAGGCACACAATGAACTTGAGAAACTGGAAAATGAGAAATATAACAAAAAAGGGCACGAGGAGTTACTCTCTAGTATTCAGTAAAATAAATGTAATCTCTGTGGCAAGGTAGAAAAGCAGAATTCTAGATCTAACAAGCAATATGTAAAACATGTAAGGAAAATTAAGGGTTCTGTTTATCCATTCAGTTTTACAATGCAAACATCAATAACAGCTTTTACTCATCAAATCTTGTAAGTGCCTATAATAAAATGTAATAATCCACAGCTAGGTGTGAGATGCCACACCATTTTACTTTACTTCCCTTGCACAAGTTGATATCAAAAAGTTTCGAAACTAATAATAAATAGTGTTATTCTGACCACGTGGGTTACCACATCTGCTTTTTCATCATAGACAGCAAGGTGCCACAGAGACGGTTGACATGACATACTTTTGACACGCAGCAATGCAGCAACCAGTCGTTCGAGGTGTTTTAAATGGCACGCACACTTGATGAATGAAAGAACATCACTGGAAGATGACGAGAGATCAGGAAGACTTTTAACGAGCTCAACCCCCAAAATGTCAAAACCATTCAGCGAATCATGCATGGGGATTATTGGAGAACAATCCATATGATCTTACTCCCGTACCCACCCTACTCGCCAAATTTGGCTACTGCGGACTTTGCCCTCTTCCCGAAGATGAAGATCAAGCTCAAATGCCATTATTTTTGACACAATTGTGGGGATCCAGTGCAAATCGCAGGAACTTCTTGACACACTTTGAAAAGGACTTCCAGGACACTTTCCAGAAGTGCACAGGAATGCTGGGAGCGCCCAAATTACAGACCCATGTCACTAGTCTCTGTGCCAGAGGTCCGTGCCAATACAAGGACACCACTGCCAGAGTCTCCATTACCAGCCTCAAGGTAAATATCTGTATTCTGTCAAAGCTTTTTGGTTTTTTTTGTTTGAGGAAAAGTTTACTTAGGCATTCAAACTTGTAGCAAAGTGAAAGTTCAGAGGAGTAAAGCTTTACTATGAAGTTGATTCAAATCAGGTTGCACTATTTTGCTTACAAGACGCCTCATTAAACTAGCCTAATAACACCTACAATTATTTTAATCATCACAGATGCGCTGTTTCACTTCTTCATTAAAGTTCTTGAGAAGAGATCCGCATCAGGTCTCAATCTCACGATGGCTAATTATTAGTTTTTAGTGCAAATCGTAAGTGTTCTTTCACTTTCCTCGTTTCTTTCTTTTTCTTGCTTGATGAAAAGCTTTTGAAAACAGTGAAAAGTCTTTCAATAAGAACAAGACCTGCTCCTCTTTGTCTCATAAATCTAACCTGCGAATGATTAGGAGTCTTTGACTGAGCAGAGGGTATCACTGGGGAAATTAGCCATTGATGGGAGGCCATACAATTACGGAGATGAATTTCGGTTTACGCGCACTGAAGTCTGAGTACGGAGGAAAAATTATAATCGACATGGTGATGCAATGCATGTTTATCTTTATTACATTGGCTGTATGGTATTTGTATTCTAGTTGGAGTTAGAAAAAATGATTTTCAGAGCTTGGTAAAGACAGATACGAGTATTACATCTCCTTCTTTGCACCACCCTCTTATCTCCACATATACCTCTGTTTTTTCTCTCTTGCCTGTATCTTGAAATGAGCTGCATACATCACTTCACACTCGGCAGCGTCTCCTCATCCACCTGAAGCTGGCCTTTGTTCAATTCATCCCAAAACAGACATCTACTGTCATTTTGGCTGAAGCATATTTGAATTTTACTGCCACCTAGTGTGTGTGACACCAGAGACAAAGAAGTGCTATGCTTCATAAAAGACCGGAGTATTCATTGGGGCACTAAAGGAACTAAAAGAGCAAGAAATTAATTTGTCAGGTTTTAATAGAGATAAAACAGCGATTTGGCAGTTCTTAGTGTGGCACTCATGAGATTGAAAAATCTTTTTGGGGGAATATTAAAAAAGTTTGAGGTGGGTCTTTTTAACATCATAACTTGTTATTGTATTGTACCAAAGGTTAGCCAAGTAATAATTCTGACTGCAGGTTTTAATTAAAGTGCTTCATACCTGGGAGTCATTGCAGGCTTTTTAATTATCATCACTGGATAAATATGAGCAAAAAAAACGACTCCACCAACTAACACTTTTGTGGCTCAATGGCTGAAGTTCAGGTCTAAGGTTGAGAAGGTCTTGAATTCCAGCTCAGGTTTTGCCTGTCTGCCAAATGTGGGGCTTTGTGGCATGGCAGTTAATCCTGCCAGCTTCAGGAATTAATCAACTGGAGAAGCTGCAAAACTCGGAAAGAAGCCCTTGGGAGAAATCTCATTGTAGTGTATGAATTCTTGCTCTGTAACCATCTCAAACTTGGCTTTTTGCCACTTGGTAATTGGTTTTACCATTAACCGGTAATTGGACACCAACAGCGTCAACGGGCAAGCTTGGTGTACAATCTGACATTTGTCTTTGACTTACTGTAACCTTGTCTCATTTTGGATCAATCAATCAAATCACAATGTTAAACTCCTACAAACATTCAAGCACCTGTTCTTCAGATATCACACTAATTAGATTGCCTTTGGATTGGTAGACGGACAAACAGACAGATTTATGGACTGACCGACAACTTAATAATTGAATAATTGAATAATTTCAGTTATTTCACTCCAGAAACAACCTAATCTCTTAATTTCAATTACAAAGAATGAACTAATGAAGGCTTTAATCAAATATGATCTCTTTTTCAGATTTGACTGCTCTCACTCTAAGAAAAATAAATAAATAGAGAAACCCCCTTGTGTACTCTATTTTTGTGTTGTGTCTTGTGGGATCTGTGATAAAACTAATCCAGTAAAGTGGAATTTCTTCACATGCTGCATGCCTGTAGGCTTCACTTTACTTGCGTACAGAATCGAATGCTCGATCAGAACATGTTGTGGAAGTCGAATCCTCAGAGAACGAAACTACCTTCAACTTTTACAGCCTTGGTTTTGAATCATATCTATAGGTAAAAACACAGCAAGCACCTGCAGGTAAAAAGTTCTGTTTACTTTTCAAGCCTTCCTTTATTGCGTTCTGGTCAGCAGTCCAGTATTGTATGTGAACATTATATTAATTGATATATACCTTAAAGCTCTATTGTCATGGCAACTGCATGCATTTTTTTACCTAAAGAGCTGAAAATGCCCAGAGGTGCTATGACTTACTTGTCTGAGTATTTTTTCAAGGAGATAAAGCACGTGTGAGTGGGAGTCAGAATTTACGGCACTAACCTGGAAAATTAAACATTGCGTACATTCTTTTGGATTTGCAGTAGAAAAACAAAATGTAGATCACAATGGCAAAAAAAAGGACAAAATTGCTTTAGATTTTTTTCTGCACATTTTTTTCTGACTTATTTATTGATTTGTACTATATAGAGATCGCATTCAGTCTAGTAGGACGTAGTGCAGAGGGGGGGCAGGGTGGATCAGCAATGGGCGGGGTGGGCCACGATGGTTCTGAAATGAATGTGAAGATTTTGTCAATGGCAACACTTTAACTAAATACTGTAACAACTCCCATTTACTATCACTCTCGTGTTGTTTTTTTACTCTACATATTAACTTTATGGAGCAAAGCCAGAATAGTCCATGAACCCTATGAGGGATTGTGCTGATCAGCTTGTTTACATCCAGGATGTTCAAGAATGAGTATTTTGAATATTTTACATTTTGAGCAAAAAATTGATTCAAAACATTGTTATTCCATAATAATAAAAAAAATAAAAAAAACATACACAAAAAAAAAACATAAACAAATCTTAGACGTGAGAAATTTCTAAATGTTCCACAAGTTTCTGAATAATAATAGACATTAGTTAATACTAATATAGAAAACCTGCTGTACTCTTCCTGTCTCTACTGAAGTGAACACGATGATGAATCATTTATAGTCCAAGCTGGAAAAGGTGTGCGAAATGATTGTATTTAATATTTTATAACCGCTATAAACTCCTTTGAAAGCAATAACGTCCAGGAAACATTTCCTGTAGCCGACGAGCAGACTTGTACAATGGAATTATAGACTAAAATTTCATTTATAATTTTGAGATGATCAATGTACACTATATGGGCAAGGATATAATATAAGATTATAATAATCTTCACTCTTCTGGGAAGATGTTCCACTAGATTTTGGAATGTTCTTGTGGAGATTTTTGCTTATTCAGCTACAAAGGACGTGTAGGGTGAGGAGGCCTGGGGTGCAGTCAGCGTTCCAATTCATTCTTAATGTGTTCGGTAGGGCTGAGGTCAGAGCTCATTAGCAGGCTACTCAAGATCTTTGATTCACACCCATGTAAACCACATATGGCAGGAAAAGTCTATTCTTTAGTCTATATTTGCCCATTCTTTGTATCTGGAATTTATAATATTTTATAATATTTGTCCCACAGGGGGAAAAAATCTGCTCAGTAAAAATGTATTGCTGAAAGACAACAACTGTACAACTGTACAAGGGTACACATTTTTATGACTTATAGAAATGCAGCAAATTCAAAACGATTTCAAAACATATTGTATCACATGCCGTGTTTATTTCAATAGAATTGTGATGCGCTAGGTATTTTAAAAGGTGTACGCTTTTTACATCTTTAAGCTCTACAGTAGCTTTTAAAGAGACATACATTAAAATGACCATGGAAGACCCAGATATTGCGAACAATGATACTAAAAAAATTAAAAGAAAACAGGAAGATCAGATCCTTCATTATGCAAGTGAATCAAGAGCTATAAAGTGTATATATATATATATATATATATATATATATATATCCACCTTGACCTCAAAGAAGCACAGGACCAGAATTCCTCAAACTTGTGTGTCTGGACATATTGTATGTAAGAGTATAAATAATTAAGTCACTAGTAAACAAGCTTTGGCTGGAGGATAATGATTATATCAAGCTTCTTCAGCTGGCAGAAACTACATGGGGGAATAAATAAAAAAGTAAAAAAAAAGTGGCCCTTAGACCAGACCGAGGCAGAAGATGATGGTGTGTTGAGGTCAAAATGTTTGTGCTCAGTTCACTAATAACATGCTTGCTTTCACTCTTTTTCTCCTGCCCTCCTTTTCTCTCTCACTCTGTCCTCGGTTTCTGCACAGGAGATGTTCTCTGGCCTGAACCGCTAAAGCATGGCACAAACCAGGCCAGGGTCACCGAAAGTGAGAACATGGATATGATTTTTTTTTTTTTTATCATGGCAGAAATAGTATAGAGTCACCATACTGCAAGAAAATATAATCCACAAGAGCTTATTATTCCTGGTGCGATGCAGAAGGAACAAAAACACCGAAGGCACTTTCCCCAGTGCTGATCAGCATGGGTTAAGTTTTCCTGCTGCTTAAAAAAATGTAATTACTTATGAAAGGCAACAGAAAGGCTGTTATGAATCTCACTTTACTGCATGCAAATGTATGCAGATTTTAATTCGGGCAAAAGAAAAGAATTATGCACGTTGAAAAAACACAGCGAATGGAACACTGATATTGAACGGTAGCTTTATTATGTTTGCTGTGATGAGATGAATTCTACCATTTTTAGATGGCTTTTTTCTTTCTATTATCTAACTGACCAAATTTTTTGTGCCCTTTCATTGAGATTTTTCTTGTAGATAGGCTGGCAGACAGAAAGATGATAATAAACTGGAGACATTTAAGATTGACTAGGAATATAACAATCTAGTCTATAGTTTAACAAAAAAACAAAAAAGGTGATAACAGCTGTATGTCGTGTAACCATGCAAAGCCACATGTCCTATTCATCCTGTTCATGTTTTTGTCTGCTTGACAGGACCATACAAATTTGAGAATCTTGTATTAGAGCAGTTAAAATCTGGATCTTTGAGTACAATTCTCTCATAGTGACCACTGGATTTTCAACATGGCACCTCATGACAAAAAAACTCTCAGAGGATTTGAGAATTAGAATTTTTGATCTCCACAAAGATGGCCATGGCTATAAGTAAATCAGTAACACCCGGAAACCTAGTTATAGTACAGTGGCCAGAATCATTCAGAGGTTTTCCAAGACGGGTTCCACTCGGAACAGACATCACAAGAGTCTATCAAAGAAGTTTAATCCTTATGCTGAGTGCATCGGGTGCAGAAGCTGCTTCAAAAAACAGACGCTTGAGTGCTACCAGCATTGCTTCAGAGGTTGCAGAAGCGGAATTTCTGCTAGTCAGTGCTTAGACCATACGTTTGCATTGCCGTCGTCCCAGAAGGAAGACTCTTTTGAAGCTGGCTTACAAACGGTTTGCTGTAGACAACCTGTCCAAGTCCTGTGGTCTGATGAAATTAAAATAAACTTGCTTGGATCAGATGGTGTCCAGCATGTTTAATGACACCCTGGTGAGGAGTACAAAGAAAATTGTGTCTTGCCTAAAGTCAAGCATGGTGGTGGTAACATCATGGTCTGGGACTGCATGAGTGTTGCTGGTACTGGGGAGCTGCGGTTCATTGGGGGAAAACATGGATTTCAACATGTACTGTAACATTCTGAAGCAGAAAATGATGCCCTCCCTTCAGAAACTGGGCCGAACGGCAGTTTTCCAACATAATAACAACCCCAAACACACCGCCAAGATGATAACTGCTTTGCTCAATTTGAAGGTGATGGAGTGGCCAAGTATGTCTCCAGACCTGAAACCTATTAAGCACCTGTGGGGCATCCTCAAGCAATAGTTGGAAAAACACCATGTGTATAACATCCAGTAGCTCAGTGATGTAATTATGGAGGAGTGCAAGAGGATCCCAGCAACAACCTGTGCAGCTCTGTTGAATTCCATGCCCAGGAGGATTAAGGCAGTGCTGGATAACAATCTTGCTCACACAAAATATTGACACTTTGGACACAGTTTTGACATGTTCACTCACTACTTGAGTAGTGGGTGTACTCACTTTTGTTGCCAGTTATTTACACAATAATTGCTGTATGTTGAGTTATTTTCAGAGTACAGTAAATCTGTACTGCTATACAAGATGCACACTGACTACTCTAAAATATATCCAAGTTCAATTTATTTTCGTTGCTGAAATGTGAGGGGTGCACTCACCTTTGTGAGACATACAGTATGTATAAAGGTGGTATCAAAAAGATTTAAGACTAGCTCTGTTTACAAGAAAGTAGTTTATCTATGTTTACACACTATCACCTTCAAAATAGTCTACTTGCACAGCAATACCGTTCCTTCCACTTCTGGAATATGTCCTAGAAATCCTATTTTCAAAGCGTATTAAGCACCTTCTGTGATTCACTCTGAATCTCCGCAATGTTGTCAAAATGCTGACCTTTGAGATGGATCTCCATCTTTGGGAAGCCTGTAAAGTCCTAATTACCAAATTTGAGTTCTGCAGGCAACAAATACCAAGGTATTACACTATATATGTATAGAAATATAACTCTTTTTGTGCACACAATTCTTTTTCACAGTATTGGCAGCTTTTTTCTCATCATTGACACATAAAACCGTTCCCCAAATAGGCTGTTATGGTACATCAAACCCACCTACAACCTACCTACACATTTAACGTCCTGCAATCTTGGAAAATATCAATATAATATGGTAATAATGGCTCTGTGGATTGCTTACACTTTCCCTTTGTTTGCCATAGCTCATGTTTTAATTTTGAAAAAAAACTTTTTCCATCGGTAACCTTCTTCGAAAGCTAGTCCAGTGTAGTGTAAAATAATATGACAGAAGGAATAAGTGCCATGTTTCAAGTAAACCTTTGAAGCTAGACACCCCTGAGACCTGTTCCGCAGTGTTACGTTTCAGCTGCTATTAAAAGAAGGACTATTTGCTTTGTAGATAGCTTTAGGTTTCGTAGAGCTTGTTTACCCGGCACACCATCTGCACTGTGGGTGGGGTTAACAAAGACGCTAAAAGCTTTTACTTTTCCTTTACTTGCAGCATTAAAGGTAGAAAAAATACAATTACCTTTGAGAAGACTGGAATCATAGCAGCAATTACTGCCACCTGTGAGGTGATTTTTCTAGTAACGACACCGTTTCCTGCAAGCTTTTTAAAAAAACCTTTTATTTAGGTCGCTGCGTATCATCATCGTCATCATCATCATCATCATCCTCACTGACTCCCAACAGAGTTCTACACAGATGATATTCTTAGTCTTTGTCCTAATGAACCATTATTATAATGTATTTATTGACAGAGACTTAAAAGCACTTTGTAAATCGCTCTGGATAAGAGCATCTGCCAAATGCCATAAATGTTCATCTTAATAATCATCTTCATCAGTCAAAGCCCATACTATCAGATAAACCTAGTTATTTTTCAGGGTGCAAGCTAAGATATAGAATACGAAAATTAATATTGCCTTCAAATACCATGCTTTTCACTCAAATCTCCATTGTTCCAAGTTCCATTCTTGGCTCAAGTTACAGTCTATGTGCAATTTATGTATTCTTTGTGCATTCCATCTAAATTCTCTAATTTCTCCCAAGCTCCAAACCTGCCAGTAGGCAAATTGTCTACATTACCCCATAACTAATCCAGGGTGGATTCACACCTCGTGAACAGCATTTCATGGGCAGGCTAGAGATACACCATGATCCAGGCCATCATAAAGTGCTTAATGATGACAAATGGCTTAACGAAGATGTCGTTGTTATTCTTCTTTGATATCTATTTAACAAAAATTCTTACATCAGCGTAATGTCTCAGCTGCTTAACCCTGTTATTAAAACCCAGGGGTGTCCAGTCTTTGTGAGTACAGATTTTACAGAATGGACACCAATAGTGTAGGTAACAGGCAGCAAAATATCAGTGGGGTAAAGTATTTCATTAAATGCTCTTTATTACTGTACTTAAGTAGTTTACTCTCTACTCAACTACATTTATGATTCAATAAATGTACTTTTACTCTACTATGTTTTAATTGACAATGACAATTCTTCTACTTTGTGACATTATACTGTATTTTTATTTGTTAATTGAATATACTCTATTGAAAAATCGCTTTTTTTTTTTTTTTTTTTTTTTTGACCGACTTGTTTAATCTTTGTTTCATTCTGGCATGTTGAAGAGGCTGTTGTGTTGTTGGTTAATGCCGTATTAAGGTGTACAATTTGATTTGTATTTTGGGAAATTAAATCTCACAAATCAACCGTTTTTGGTTTTTGTGTTAAGGACCAGTGCATCTTTGAGCCTATATTCAATATGAGTCAAATACTCAAGTACTGTTCAAATCAGATGATATAAGACTTTTACTTAAGTCCTATTGGAATTGTTGACTTTTAACTCGCACTGGAGTATGTTTTGCCGTAAGGTATCTACTGTATACTTTTATTTAGGGATAATTTTCAGGTACTCTGAACACCTCATAATATTCAGAAGATATCAGTCAAGTTTGAAACGATTGTTACCTCTCTTGGAAAGCATTGCTGCCTTACAGCTCCAGTGATTAATGAATGATTAAATTAATGTGTGGTGCTTCTCTTTAGATATAAACCCTAGTTCCCTGAGGGAATAAGAGCTGCGTCAAAAACGCTTTGGTAATGCCTCTCGTTGTCCATGCTCTGAATCACCTGTGAAATCCGGCCAATAGGCAAGTCGTGACGTCATTGGCGGGCAACGTCACGCAAACCAGGAACCTACAAAATTGGGAGCACGATGGGAGCGACATTAGCTTCTCAAAAAGGATAAGGTAAGGAATGCAGGGAGTATGGCCCATTGCCACAGCTCTCGTTCCCTCACGTAACCTAGTGACGTTCCCTTTCAGGAACTCGAGCTGCATCAAAAACGCTTTGGGAACAAGTGTCCAATCACGCCATACTGACCAGTCCCTGCCTAGTGTGTCTGAGCACAACCTGCATGCAGGACAGAAGAGCCAGGAGTGGCTCTGATGTCGAGGTCATAGAACCTAAAAAAGGTCAGCGGGGTGGACCAGCCCTTACAAATGTCCTGGAGTGACACTCCAGCATACCAGGCCGTAGAGGCCGCCATACTCCGAGTGGAATGAGCCTTACTCTGAAAGAAGTGGGAAGAACAGAGGACTCATAACACAGGCAAATGGCATACACAATCCATCTACTAAGCGTCGGCTTATCAGCCAGGAAACCTTTCCTATGAGGGTCATAGCAGACAAACAGCTGCTCCAATTTCCTCCACGGACTCGTCCTGTGGAGGTATGTGTCTAGTGCTCGCACTGGACACAGTCGATTTTGCTTTTCCTTGTTAGGGGCTAAGAAAGGAGGAGGGCAGAATGCCTGCAAAATGACAGGTCGTGAAGGAGCTGTAGGCACCTTAGGCACATACCCCGTTCTGTGGTCACAGGCACTCTGCGTCCTGTCCCGGGCCTCAGCCTCCAGGTGCTGCATAGGAAACGTGTCACAAGGGGGTGTTTCCCCAGCAACTGCCCCGCTAGTGTGGTACAATAAGCCGCGATAGTGGTCACGTAAACCTTCAGGGTTGACGGAGCCAATCCTGTGGCAAACTGTTCCTGCAGGAACTCCAGAACTGAACCAACCAAGTGGTGAACAGATGCCATTTAGCGGCATACAACCTCCTCGTGGAGGGAGCTTTGAAATGGAGAATGGTCACTACTACCTTAGTAGAGAGTCCAGCTGCTAGGAATTGCACCACAGCCACAGCTTCCATAACTCTGGGCATGGGTAAACCAGGGTCCCCCCTGCCTTTGAGAGGAGATTTCTCCTGGGGGGAATTTCCCAAGGAGATCCTTCGAGGAAGGACAGCAGGTCTATAACCCATGGTCTGCCTGACCAACAAGGTGCCACCAGGAGGAGACGAGCTCCTTCCTGGCGGATTCTCTATAGAACTCCCGGGAGCAGTGTGATAGGGGGAAGGGCGTACAGACGTAGCCTCGGCAAGGGGGGCGGGGTGTGAGAAAAAGATCAAGAGGGGACAGTGTGAAGTCTCCTGAGTCACAAACAGATACCCTGGGCTCTGTAATATCTCTTCCTTATCTGCTCCATCACCTCGGGGTGAAGCCTCCATTCCCCAGGCCTCGGCCCTTGCCTCAAAAGGGCGCTGCTCTGATCGAGCTAATACCAACCAATCATCAATAGTTTAGAATGCAGATGCCCTGAAGCCGTAGCGGGGCTACAGCCGCATTTATGCACTTGGTGAAGGTGCGGGGTGAGAGTGCTAGACTAAACGGGAGGACCAATATTGGTAAGCTTCGCCCCCGAAAGCAAACCTCAGGCACCTCCTGTGAGTAGAATGGATGTCTATGTGGAAATAGGCATCCCTTAGATCTAACGTGACAAACCAGTCCTTGGACTTGATCTAAACACGGTCTCCCAGAGAGTCAGCATCCTGAACCTTTGCCCCACATATGGAGTCTTCCAGGACCTAGACACTTCAGTGTGTATGGTTGGGAAAGAACGGTAGGCCCCGGGGCGGAGGCTGTGGCGTGGGACGCAGGAAACGCTCCTCCAGCTTGCTGGGAACGCGTTGCTTCCGCTTCCGCTTCCGCGTCACTACCTCCAGGAGCTCCTTGTATAGCACAGGCTGTGGGGAGTATGTGGGCTCACTAGAATCCGACAATTCTCTCTCCTCAGAAGAAGAAATAAAGAGCTCCGTGTTACAGGCGCCAGAGAAGCAACCACCGAAGCGAGTGCTTTCACCAGGGAGCTCGGCCCAGCAGGAGAGGCTGGAGAGGACTCATCCGTCTGCATGCCTTCTGCTCGGTAAGCCTGCGAGCCCCGCAACCTTCGGTGCCACTTTGCGTCGGCGAGAGTGGGACCTCAGTCGCTCTCCTCTAGGAGTGTTTTCTGAAAATTCTCCCTCCTCTGAGAAAAAAATGCGGAGCTCCGCGTTACACGTACCGGGAGAAGGAACCGCCGAAGCGAGTGCTTTCCCTGGGGAACGAGAGCTCGGCCCAGCAGCCCTCGAGAGCTGAATAAGCATGCTCCTAAGGTAAACAAACAACACATCGGAATTCTGCTTGCATGTAAAGCTCATGGCTGCACAGATTCACACACACAGCACTTACCTGAACAGAAAGAAGCTAATGTCGCTCCCATCGCGCTCCCATTTTGTAGGTTTCTGGTTTGCACGATGCCTCCCGCCTAAGATGTCACAACTTGCCTATTGGCCGGATTTCACACGTGATTTAGAGTGTGAACAATGCAAGGCATTCCCAAAGCATTTTTTTTCTATGCTAGAAATGATTCTTTTCACTAAAAAGAAGAGACAAAAAACAGCATTTTCCCTTCAATTTATCCCAATTTTGCACACGTGACCTCTCAAACAAACGAAAGCCCAATTTCCTTTCATCGCCTCATCGCAGTGTTGGGCCAAACAGGCTATTATTCTCAGCATGTGCAGTAAAATTAGTGTGGCATTGTTCCCTGGAATCAAGGACTAATCTCTGTAAACAGAGCAGTGATGAGTTTTGCTCTAGCACTTGAGGTAGTGATAAAAGTCTCTAGGTTACGTATGTAACCCTAGTTCCCTGAGGGAACGAGACGCTGCATTGAAACGCTTTGGGAACGCGCCTGAGTGTTCATGCTCTGAAATAATGTGTGTAATCAGTCAAAAATTGGACGCTAGCCGTCACCGGTGAGGTGACGTCACGACCAGGAGTATAAAGCGCATATGAGAGAGGACAGCGGCAGCTTCTGCAAGGAATAGGAAGGCATAGAGACGCATAGAGACGCAGCGTCTCGTTCCCTCAGGGAACTAGGGTTACATACGTAACCTAGAGACGTTCCCTTTCAGGAACTCGAGCTGCGTTGAAACGCTTTGGGAACGAGTGTCCAATCAGGCCAGACTGACCAGTCCCTGCCTAGTGTGTGTCTGTCACCACAGCTAGAGAAGGACTGAGGGGCCAGGAGTGGCACTGCGGTCTAGGTTATAGAACCGCAAAAAAGGTCAGTGGGGACTCTTGTTCTGATGGAGGGACCACCTCGATGCCCCCCCTCCTCAGGAGAGTGTCTACTTCCTGTTCCATGACCAGAGCCTGCTGGCTTCCCACCAGGGTGAGAAGAACCCCGTGAAAATGGGGCGGATGAGACCTGAACTGAATCGAGTAGCCTCGCTCTACAGTACGCAGGACCCACCAGGACACATCTGGAAGAGCTTGCCAAGCTGCCAGAAAGTGCCTCAGGGGTACCAGTCTCTCGAGACTGACCTCCGGTCCAGAGCCAAGGGAGCACCCTGAGACGGCTCTAGGGGAGGCGAGATCTCCGGGACCACAACGATGCCGGGTGGAGACCAAGGAGAGAGCTGGCCGTGCCCTGAAGCACTGAGGGTGGCAGGGTTAACGGACCAGGTCCCTGAGGGGGCCGGGACAGGGCGGGCACCGGATAAAACGGTGTGGCACGCCCCTTCACGGCCAGATCCCCCGAAATGTCTGTGTCAGGATCTCTTCATCGAAGTCATGAATCAGTCAGAATGTGCGCAGCCGCATCCCTCGGGAAGCGACCTAGCTCCGCCCCCAACTCCATAGCTCTATGAGCCTAGCTCGCAAAGCGCCCCCCCTCCTTCTCAGAGAAAGAGAGGTGGAGCTAATGCTCTCGCCGCAGGAGGAAGAATCCGCTGAAAGGCGTGCTTCCGAGTGTTATTCATTTTAATCATTTTATCTTACTACGATGAGTGAGAGCAGAATGTGCGCGGCTCCATGAGCGTGGCGCAAAATGCGCAGATCATGCACAGAATGTGCAGAGAATCTGAGCCGAAAGTGCGCAGAATGTGCGCAGCCGCATCCCTCGGGAAGCGACCTAGCTCCGCCCCCAACTCCATAGCTCTATGAGCCTAGCTCGCAAAGCGCGCAAAGCGCCCCCCCTCCTCCTCCTCCTCCTCCTCAGAGAAGCTCTGCTTCGAGCCTGCGAGCGAGTGCTGGACCAAGCAGGTGAGGTTGGAGAAAGGGACAAGCCCGTCTCGAAACCTGCTCCGCCTCAGCGAGAGCGGGGCAGAACCCGAGACGTGAGCTCTCTCCTCAGAGAGAGCCGCTCGGGAGCGGAGCGATGTCATTGACATGCAGCCAGATCTCTCGAGAACCGACTAGCATGCTCCGCTCCCGGGAAATACATATATCTCCTTTTCTTTTTTTTTTTTTTTTTCTGACAAACAATCTGACAAACAACACAACACACAGAGCGCTTTCTGAACAACAGAAGCTGCAGCTGTCCTCTCTCATATGCGCTTTATACTCCTGGTTGTGACGTCACCTCACCGGTGACGGCCAGCGTCCAATTTTTGACTGATTACACACATTATTTCAGAGCGTGAACACTCAGGCGCGTTCCCAAAGCGTTTCGACGCAGCTCGAGTTCCTGAAAGGGAACTACATTTAGTTTTTTTTTACATTTTATTTAAACGTCTTTTAGTATTATAATCATGCATTTAAAAAAAATGCATTAATATAATATTAGGAAGCACAGTTTTTTTTTTCTTTCTTCTGGTTTTCCTTTGCTCTCTCTAATCTTATTTGTGCTTGGCTACAAACCTTTTTAAAGCACAATTGTTAATTTAATGTATGATGTTTAAGTGGTGTTCTACTCTTAATACTGTACTTATGAAACATTTTGAGGAGGATTGTACTTGTGTACATGGACTAGTGTGGTTCATAATTGAGTGACAGTGTTGGAGTACTACCACTGTTTCTCTCCTTGAAGAATACATTTCTATACAGCTAAAAAAGTTCATAAAGTTTATCCCAGATTCAGTGTAGAAAGTCCGGGTGTGTTCTTCAGACTCAGTTTTTTTTCTTTATTAAGAATAATTTAAGCACACATTTTTTTATTAAAATAAAAGCGTACAAATCAATCAAAACAATTAAAGATTAGGTAAAGGTGAAACAGTGGAAGCACTCTGATATTTATGCTTTAACTTAGTGGAGACATTTTTGCAGATTTCCTTTGGAGATGTTCACCAGAGGAACATCTACATGAGCTCAATGAATTCTTCAAATTCAGCAAATCCACAATGCTAGTGCTGTGAGGTTGCTCTTGCACTACCTGCTAATAAAATATTGACCAGGAATATCCTTTGAAGATAAAAGAGCAATCCAAAAACAAATAAAGTCCCAAATTAAAGCCAGGTAATTCTTTTCTGCTTTTATGGAAGTGACTTTTCATTAGGGTTGATTGGAGTTGTGGCTTTCCTGCTAATTAAAGAATTAGAATAAAAAAAAAAAAAATGCTTTCTAAAATGTCTGTGATTAAAGAGAGTGCCTTCTGAAAGTAACAAACACACTGATTATGCTTGCAGTCAAAACCGATTATGCAAACCCTGTTACAGAGGAGTTTACCTGAAGCCAAAGGCCAAGGTTTTCTAGCCAAAGTATCTTGAATCTTATTTATATTAAAATATAAAATTATTATATGGGTTTGTTTACTTGCTTGTATTTTATTGATTATGCTTTTTTTTGGTTGTTTGCTTGCTTGTAATTTGGTTGGCTTATTTCTTGGTTTGTTGAATCGTTTACTTGATTTGTTCGTTTATTTGTTTGTTTGTTAGATGGATTAATTGCTTTATTGTTGGTTTACTTGATTTTGCTTGTTTTTTTAGTTTATTTGTCTGCTTATTGCCTGTCCTGTTGAATGTTTTACTTATTTTTATGTTAGTTTTGGTCGTTGGCTTGATTGTTGGAAGGGTAACTTGCATGTTTGTTAGTTTGTTGGTTTATTCACCATAAACTCATCATAAACATTTGTTTGTCAGATGATTTACTTTTTGGATGATTTGATTGATTTGTTTTGTTGGTTTGCTTTATGTTTGTTAGTTTATTTGTCTGCTTGTTGATTTGCTTGTTTGTTGGTGTTTTAGTTGCTTGTTTGTTAATTAGTTTGTTGGTTTAGTTGTTTGTTAATTGGCTTAGTTTGCTTGTTTTTTCTGGTTAATTGATTTACTTGTATATTAGTTTTGTTTGTTGGTTTGTTTAGCTGTTTGCTATTTGTTGGCTTGTTTGTTGGATTATTTACTTGCTCATTTGTTTGTTTTATTGTTGATTTGCTTGATTTTACTGCTGCTGGATATTTAATCAAGTCTTTAACCATCGTCAGCTCTCAACTTTATGCTTTTATTTGTATGTATAGAAGGTCACACTTGATGAAATTTGTATTTTTTTTTAATTAACAAAGAGGTTTTGAGAATAAAAGAAAGGAAGGTTTGATAAATTGCTTCTTGTCACTGCTTTGAGTGCAAGAGATGAGAAACCCAGAATTCCTGAAAACGGTGTGGTTTTCTCTACAACGGGTTTATTAATTATTTTTTGATGCATGTGGTTTTAACACATTTCTAATTTACACCATAATTATTAGACGGCTAGAAGCCTCTGGGTATCGATCTCAACCATGACCCTCATTATGAGGAGGGAATGAAACAACATCAGCCAACATTGAAGGGCAGAGGTCGATTTATCCCAGAATGGAAGTGCTGGAGCTTAGAAATACTGCCTTTACAACAGTGGTTTCGTTGGCATGTGAACCTGAGAATACATGTTCTTTAGGGAAGAAATACAATAAGAATTAAGAGGACAAAAATTAATTACTGACTGCAGCTTTGTGATAAGATTTCTAGGCAAAAGTTGGAAATTAAAAAGGAAATGTTATGTGAATGTTGCAATTTCTTACTTTTGAATGATTTTTTAAGTGAAACATTTATGAAAGGATGCAACAAACATTGAGAGAAAACAAAATTCTTGAATCAAACATGATGCTGAAGGAAGTCTTATAAGTGGACAAGGTCTATTTTACTAAGAAAAAAAGAACAGTAAAATGAGATTAAATAATAAATAACAAATTGATTTTTTCTTTACACTCATAATCATGTTCATTCTGCATTTGCACACAGCACCTTAGATTGTCATTGTCACTGTTACTATTTTTGACTTGTTATTTTCTTACCTCATTACATTTTATACAATTTGTATTTCCTTCTAGCACATCTAAATATCAAAGCTAATTTTGCACTATGAATAACTACCACGTTATCATTATCTAATATAATGTTTTCATATTTTCATTTATTTTCTAAGATTTTCTCAGATTTTCTCTTATTTATGTTTATAGTCCCTTTTATCTAATGCACAAGTTTCTGAGCAGTCAACAGAGGTGGGAAGTAATGAAGTACCAATACTTTGTTACTGTACATAAGTAGATTTTTCTGGTATCAGTACTTTCCTTTACTAATTATTTTTTGGACAGATTTTTACTTTCACTCATTACAATAAAAATATCTGTACTCTCCCACTTCTTACATATTCAAACCAGGCTCTTACTTTAATTGAAATCTATTTGGTGACATGTCAATATTTTTTCTTTCCATTGCATGCCGTTTTCAGCCCAACAACCTATTTCTTGTCATTACGTGGCTTTTTCAAACTACTATTGATGTATAATTTCCTGGCTATCTTGCACCATAAGTATAGGCTAGTTTACGAAGTAAACAACAAGCAAGGCAACAAGAAGTATGGGGCTGACCTTAATGAGACAGTGGGAGTCAGCGATGTAAACATGACTGAGAACAGGGACATTCCTGATCACCTGATCATCATCATCGTTTTTCTGCTTAGTGTTTAATATGATGGTTGTTCAGACTGGTTACGTTCATTAGATAACACAATTTTAAATTATTTTGTAATAATATGATGTGAGGTTTAGTTATCAGCGTGACACTAAAACCGGTAGTAGTAATGGCTACTTTTTTATTTAAGTACATTGCAGAGGCGATACTTCTTTACTTTAACTTAAGTGAAAAAGTATAGTCAGTACTTCAACTTTTATCAGAGTCGTTTGAAACAGGAGTATCTGTACTTCTACTTGAGTGAAGGATGTGTGTACTTTTGCCACCTCTGACAGTTAATCAGGTTTACATTTCACTGCAAGTTGTATTCTGTATATTACAACGTTTGTCACAATTAAAAAATCTTGAATTTATTAATCATTCCAAATCAATCAATGGAAGGGTTCTCCAATTTTTGCACTTTGCATCTACATCAATGTTTCTATATTCTTTGTAATATTCTTTGTCCTGTTATAGATCCATATGATGGATTCTTAATCGTTGTGTCCATATAAGGAAAACGTACATCATATCTATTTTCTCAAAGTAAAGCAAAACCCTCGAAAAGGTCAGCTAAAGGAGAGAGCGAGAGTGAGAAAGAGAAAAGAGATGAAGGCGAAATGTAGGTCTCTCTTCAAGCACCCCTATCACCCCGGTTTTCATTCCCACTCGGCTGAATTATTGATTGAGCACTCGACTCATTAGAGAGCATATCTGGGGCAAGTCGAAATCAAAGCCAACAAACAGCTGGCACATCCTGACTAGTCCAGAGAGACAGAAAAGTTAAGAGAGTGAGGATGGAGGGTTAGAGGACCAAACAGAGTGTAAGGAAGATGAGAGAACTGGGAGAAGGAGCAGTCAAGTCGGGCCAAAATGCTGATTTTATTAGAAGGGGAAATCAATTTTGATATGTCTTCAGTAAGCATTGCTTTCTGACCAATTAGAATGAAAAATCAACAACATGGTGTTTTTGGAATTAAATATTTAAAGGTGTGTCCAAACCTTGACCGAAATCGAAGGCTTTTTTTTTTTTCATGATGTTGAGAGAATATATAATGAATTCTTTATACCATAAAAATCAAAAGCAGCTAAAATAAATCATTTAGTTAAGCAATCTGCATTATTGCTATGAACACTTGCAAATGTGCCTCAGTGTAATGAGCCCAAATTGACAATTTAGCTCAGGGCCAGTCAATAAATCTCTTTCACGCTGACCAACAGACTGAATGAGTGGCCGCTGCTTACATCAGCAAAAAGAGTCAGACTTTGCTTAACAGTTTTAAAGTCTGGCTCCTTTGTCACCAATTTGCTGTTCTTACAGCCTTCATGTTGTAACTCCCTGGAGTGCTTGGTCAGTCTGCAAACATAAGACATGATACAATGTGGAGTAATTTCAGGGAGAAAAAAAAAAAGAAAAGGTGGAATTCTGCAAAATGAGACCCATACCTTAAGCTTGTCTACGATCTGAAGCTGCCTTTCTGACAGGAGTATATGATGAATCTCTTTCATGCTAGGTTATTTTGCATACAACTATCAGTAATGATAGTCTCTTTTTCCAGCCAAATGAACTATAAGCAGTCATAAGAACGCACTTATAATGAGACCTGATTGCTTTAGTTAGAGTGGTGGAAAGGGAAATGCAGTGAGAATTAATAGACAGAGAGTTAAGGACTCTCTGTGTTATGGGAGTTTGTGGACAGTTAATTGCCACCTCAGTTAATCCACATTTCAGTTCAGCCTTTAGGGTTTCCTGCTACTTGTTAAAATCCATCTGAAATTCCACACAGCCATCATTTATTCTGAAGTCGAAATTAAATAAATTCACATACTCATTAATACTTAACCTATAGCCGAGAACCAAGAGGATCCCTACAATGAAATTACACAATGTTTTTTTTTTATTCATTTATGACTTTCATTCCGGGTGTGAAGACGGCTGAATAAAATGTTATCGTCTCACCGAGGCCATTGTAATCACAGTTCTTACTGCCTGCTAAATCAAATATCGAGCTGGAAGTGAGGCCCAGCAGATTGGTCGAGACAAGTGGGAAAGGATGTAGAATGGATTTTCTTGAGGTGCACCTACTGGTTTGGCAATCAGGTGACATGTCAGATATGCCAATTCGATAGGCAGATAGGCAGATCGATAGGCAGATTCGATAACAGGAGCAGGAAAGGTAGGTAGGTTTGAATGTAGGGAAGTATAATTTGGGGCAATTTGAACTGTATTTGTTAAACTTTTCTACATAGAACATTATATGCATACACGTGATTAGCCTACACAACCTACAAAAATGGAAACCATCGGCTTCAACGCCCAGAACTCACACACACACTGGTGCTCACGGACAACCAGCTTCTAATGACGCATACCTTTATTTAATTACACACAAACTCATGCCAGCTATTTAAAGGATATTCTTTTATTGACTCTTTGTGAAGCATACGCTCTGTTTGCTCACACTGGTAGTCAATACCAAGCCTTGTTATTGCTGTGTTTCATTCTTTGTTTTTTTTTTTTATCCCTGTTTTGATTCATGCTCCACATTTTTGCCAACTTGTGTTTTGTCTAATTCATTTTGTTTGCTGATTGTCTGACACTAATTTTATGTTCCCCTTCAGGAACTCGTGCTGCGTCAGAACCGTTTTGGGAACGCTTCCGCGTTGTCCACGCTATGAATCACGTGTGTAATCAGTCCAATGAAAAGCATGGCATGATGTCACTACCAGGAATCTATAGGAGCACATGGAGTAAAACCAGTGCTTGCTTCTGTTTGTTCAGGAAGCACTCTGCGTGTGTCTGTTCTACGAAAGGTAAGGTGAGGTAAATTTTTTAATGAATGATACCAAGCAATCCTTACGGCTATCGCTTGCTTGGGAGCAGAGCATGCTCAGTCAGCTCTCAAGGGAGCTGGCTGCTCACATTGCTGCCGCATGCCCATGCGGATGCTCTGCTCTTGTAGGGCACTCTTAGAGGAGGGCATGAAGCGGCGACTGAGTTCTTGGGGCTTGCAGTCAAATCTTTGAAGGCGGGCCTGTCTTTTTCTTTTGCCTTACATGCCAGATCCAGCGCTCACTTCCAGAGTTCGGCACGTTTCTTCCCCCTGCGAGAAGAGATCCATCTCTCTTCACCCGAGGAGGGGGAGCATATGGATGCCAGCGATCTTGTAGAGGATACGCCCCCACAGCCAGTTTAGCTCGTGGAGCTGTTGTAGGTAGTGACCCAGGGCATCGTTCCACAACCGCACTTCTTCAGCCCTACTACATAAGTGTAGGGATAAAACAAATAAGGGTTATTCCATGACCTGGTCACCTCAGTGTGCAGGTCTGCGGAAAAAATTTAGACCCTGGAGTGGAGGCAACGATGTCGGTTGCAGAAAACGTTCGTCCAGCTTGCTTAGGAGGCGATGTTTCTTCATTTCGGCTGGCCAGGAGATATCCAGCTTGGCTACAGCTCGGGTCACTACCTCCAACAGCTCTTCTAGCTGAACTAGCTGTGGGGGCATATCCTCTACAGGATTGCTGCCATCCATACCATCCCCCCTCCTCGGAGGAAGAGAGGTGGAGCGCGGCGCTCTCCTCAAAGGGGGAAGGAACCGCCGAAAGGTGTGCTTCCGAACCCTGGGAGAGAGCGCTGGATCTGGCAGGAGAGGCAGAAGAAAGCGGGGCCAGAACCATGAAAAGCGTGGCCAACCTCTTGCCCTACGAGAGTGCCCTACGAGAGCATCGCATTCGCATGGGTAAGCAAGCGACACACAAACCGCTCCCAAGCAAGCGACACACAAACTGTGCATATCCCCCCTGTGATAAAGCCTGGGCAAGGAGGAATGCACAGCCAGAAGGATTGCTTGATATCCATTCATAAAAAATTTAAACGCACCTTAACTTTCATAGAATAGACACACACAGAGCACTTCCTGAACAAACAGAAGCTAGTGGTGGTTTCACTCCATGTGCTCTTATACCTTCCTAGTCATGACGTCACCCCGCTACTGATGCCGTGTTTACCATCGGACTGATTGCCCATGTGATTCAGAGCGTGGACAACGCGGAAGCGTTCCCAAAGCGTTTGTTGCCGCATTTGAACTGTTGGTTCAAATTGTCAGCAGTCTGAACTGCTATAGAAAGTAGTATTTGGAGGTTATAGTATCCATATGCATTAGATTTGGGCTGTGTCTGATGAGCCATTAGCTATCTCAATTCTTGACTGCTTTCTTAAATTACTTTTCACCCGTGGCCACTTATTGTATGGTATTGTACACTTATGTATATTGCAGTCTAACACCTTCCTAATATACAGTGAAGTAATTTTATGGAAACCATCTTTAGATTTAGATCTTAAAGTAACATGTATGCATTAAGGCTGAACAATCCCTCGAGTAACTTGAGTAATTCAATGACAAAAATTGATCAATGAATAAAAATAAATAAAAAATTGTATAATTTGCTTTGGTTAGTCCATTTAACTACACATGGAGCACTATGTTGTCCACGGACTATTATCACTGATTACTGCACTCTGGACAGGTAAAGACGCTGTAAAATGAAAAATGGAGGAACGGGATTTAAAAAACATCAAGGGGCAAGGAGAAGTTTCAGGCCAAAGCAAACACCAGTAAGTTCATTTTAAGTGACCTGTCTTATTTTTTCTCTCTTATTTAGTATTGCTCTTTAATTAAGAAAAAGTACTTCTTATCCGATTACGCAATTAATTGATGGAATAATTTTTTGAATGCTTGATTACTAAAATAATCGATAGCAGAAGCCCTAGTCACCATGTGTGTCCAGTATTGCCACTTAATTTATATTTGACAGGAGGAATATAAGTAAATCCACAAATTCAGGTTAATATCATGCAAAGAAGAAGCCATATGTGAATATGATTCAGAAATACTGCCATAAAAGCTGATTTTCAAATGGACTGAGAGAAATAGGCAAACTGTTCAGCCTGCACTACAGAACTTTCACTATTTGAAAACAATTGGCACATCTTACAAAAATGTTACAAAAAAGGCCCAGGAGTGTTAATCAGCTAGAGTTCTGTTTCAGACAAAAATGACACACTTCTCGGTTTCCAGACATACAGTATATAATCTGTGTTAAAAAAAGAAGAAATAGTTAACAGTCGTAAACATGAGCCTGTTCCAACTTTTTCAAGATATGTTACCGCCATCAAATTAATAAAAAAACAAGAATTCCTTTAAAATGGTTTTCTATGATTGACTGTAAAAAAAATATGGGTTTATGAAAGATAAAAATGATTGCATTCGGTATATTTACGTTACACAGCATCCCAACATTTTTGTAATTGGAGTTGTATAGATATATTTGTTGACCTTGGACTGTTTACCATTAACTTTATACATGCCACTCTTCACCACTTTCCTTTAACATGATTATAGGTCCAGGTCTCCATTTCAAATAAATGAGCACAGCTATGGCTGTTCCCAAGGCTGAGGTTTGGCTGCTGGAGCTGCCTTATGATCTAATAAACTACAGCACAATTTTAGATTTGTTAAAACTCTCTGGGATGATACATGGATAAAGACATATTGTGGCTAAGGCTTGGGTCTGGGATGATCACAGCATTTCATTACTGTTTAAATTAACATCATCATGCACCAGATAAGAAAAAGCATGAGATTATGTAGTCACTCAGTAAGACAGATATGTGACAAAGACAAAGTATTAGAGACAAGGCTCAAGTAGTAGAGTTGTGCTTGTCAGGAGGGAAAAAGACAAAGAGAGTGGAAACTGTCTGGCTCTAGTTGCGGTCATGCTCCACGGTCCTCTGTGGGAATGAAGCGACAGATCGCGATGAATCATGACACCACCCATATATTAACTTCATTACGTTAGCAAGGACTTGGCTGGTAGCTTTGAATGCAATTTTTCAGAAGGCTGTGTGGGATTAAATGTCAGGCTAATGGCTATACCCAGGGAGGACCTGATGATTAGTGCCTCCTGCCAATGGACTGGTAAAAAAATAAATAAAATAAATAAATATAAGCATAAATAAGTGGGTAAAGAATAAAAACAAATGTTTCAGCCCTTTCATCTATAATTAATCATTTTAATGGACCTGGAATCGCCCACATCTTCACTTATGTCTATGTAAGCGGCTTCGGATTGCTTGGCTGAAGCTTTCATGCTGCACGCCAAAGAAAGTGAACTGATTTTTCTGGAATCTATCTGAGTTTTAACAAAGAGTAGAGATCAATAATGCTAATTATGATCGATTGTAGACATTTGAGTTAGAGTCAAAATGATTGATACTCTCAGGAAAACGGAAACATATTGTAGGACTTTGGTCCTGATCTAAGACTTTTCCAAGCTGAAAATCAAGTGCTTACTTTTTCTAAATTCCTAAAGTGTTTGATATAATCCAAGTCAATCAAAATCTGTATTACCTACTTGTCAGTTTGATTGATTTGTGAATCCAAGAATGAAAAAATGTAATAGATATTAACCCATGTTTTCATATAAAGCGATTACATAAAAGGTTGGCATCTTAACTCAGCAACAGATTTTTAATGGATACACTAAATGGACAAAAGTATTTGGACACCTGACTTTTCCAGCCATATGTAATTATTTTATGATTATTAACATTGTATGTAGGTAGTTTATCATATAATAGAGATAAAGATGGTGAATAATGCAGATTTTCTTGATTGACATTAAAAAACACAAAAAATACAATTAGGAATTAGAAAAGGAATAAGAGAATAACCAGGTAATTAACCTACAACAAAAATGAGATAAAAGCAAAAAAAAAAAAAACCCAGAATGCACAGAATCTATAATTAAATGGTGACACTAAATAGCAACAGGAAACAGCTCCAGGCAATAAATATTGATATTGTTGGGAATATTGATATATCAATATATAACATTGATGGGAAACATTCTATGGGCATAATATTGACATGGTTTGTTGACTATGCAATTATTCCATTTCTATCTATTATTTCATATATAAAAATGCCAGACTTATTTAAAGATTTTAAAACATCACAGCAACAGACCCTGTAGAACATATCAAATCATATCAAACAAACACGAAAACTGTACTCATATTATGCCATGACATTTTCCATAACATACTTTTACACAGACATTACAAATAGAAAAAGGCATAGAAACAGATCTATTGTATTTTTTGTATGTGTGAGAGGTGTTTTTACTACACAGTGTCAGCTCTTTATTTCAGCCTGCCATTGATCTTACACAGAAATGAAGAGGTGTTTATCCTACGCAGCGCTGCTTGGTTAAGCATCAGATTTCAGTCCTCAGCACCTTTATATTGCAATCCATAAAACAGCCGATTTGGGGGATGCCTTCACATGCTGGTGAGTGAGAGAACCAGAGCAGCAAAGCCCTTAGAGGTTCGATTAAAACGCTTTGACCATGATTAAATACAGCTGAAGTTCACAGCTTCAATAAATAAATAAATAAATAAATAAATAAATAAATAAATAAGATAAAATAATTAATTAAAATTGAGAAATTGACAGTAGTGTGAAATGAATGAGACATATCTCTATCCATCACCATTATGCTGTTTTAAGTAAGTGGGTTATGTAAATGATCAAAGAAACAATAACAGAGCATGAGAATTAACAATAAGCTTTTAATGAACAAGTGTATAGTTATGATTTGGTGGTTGACAGAAATAAGGTATCAAACCCATCCTTCTACTTTGCTTGTTTCATTTACTGTTGTGGCCTCCAGGCCTTATTGCTATATTACAGAATATATATATAAAGAAATGCTGCAGTGGGGAGTAAATGTGGAATGGGTTGTTCCAAAAGCACTTATACTATATATTATACTATATATATACACACTTTATATATTTGATCTGATTTACAAGTTAAAGCTCTTATTGTTGTTTGCAGGGGGAAAACTGACTGACTAAAAAATAAAAATAAGTTAATTTTGTGAGAGATGTCCTGTCTCTACAACATTTGTTTAATTCATAAACGACACCAAATGTAAGGCAGAGATTCAGATATGTGCACAAGTCTGTATACCTTTTTTTTTTTTTTTGTACAGAAAAATTCCTTGTTACTTGCTTCGAACAGCCCAGTCTAAAAATTGCATGTAAGTAAAAGCGATTCAGCCGACACAACCAGCTGATTAATCTTTTCTGCGGCAGAACCTGCAATTTGTTCTGGCTATTCAAAAATGTATAAAGCTTACAGTAAAGTGTGAACAATTCACATAAAAAAAAGCATAGAGGGAATATGGATTTACACCTGTACAAGTGGAGGTGCAAAAGAGAGATGTAGTGATGAAGAAATTTGGACTAAGGTTACTTGAACATTAGGGAACTCAGTGTCCATGCCATTCTATAGGTCAAGGATCTGAAAGGGATTATAATCGGATAATAATCGACAAGGACTGCTGATAATATAAGAGAATGGAGGATGGTTATGGAGGACGGATAATGGTTGATATGTTAAATGCTGCTGCTGATGATTATGATGATGATGATGATGATGATGGTGATGCTAAAATTGTGGAGTATAATGGATGAATAGATGGAAGATAATGATTGATGAAAGAGGACAGAGATTATAAAAGAAAAATGGGAGTCCATGAATGGTAGGAGATGTTGGAGGAGTGTAGGGTGATGGAGAATGATGATGGATGAAAAAGAGTGATGGAAAAGGATTATGGATGGAGAATGATGGATGATGGTAGAGAATGATAGATGGTGATGGGTGACATGGAATGATGGAGCATAATGAATCTTCTTCTTCTTCTTTCGGCTGCTCCCATTAGGGGTCGCCACAGCGGATCATCCGTCTCCATACCACCCTGTCCTCTACATCTGCCTCTTTCACACCAACTACCTGCATGTCTTCCCTCACCACATCCATGAACCTCCTCCTTGGCCTTTCTCTTTTCCTCCTACCTGGTGGCTCCATCTTCAGCATTTTCCTACCAATATAATTCATGTCCCTTCTCTGCACATGTCCAAACCATCTCAATCTCGCTTCCCTCACCTTGTCACCAAAACATCCTACATGTGCTGTCCCTCTAATAAACTCATTTCTAATCTTGTCCATCCTCGTCACTCCCAACGAAAACCTTAACATCTTCAGCTCTGCTACCTCCAGCTCCACCTCCTGTCTTTTACTCAATGCCACTGTCTCTAATCCATACAACATCGCAGGTCTCACCACAGTCCTATAAACTTTCCCTTTCATTCTTGCAGATACCCTACTATCACAAATCACTCCTGTCACTCTTCTCCACCCACTCCACCCTGCCTGCACTCTTTTCTTCACTTCTCTAACACACTCTCCATTACTTTGCACTGTTGACCCAGGGTACCTGAACTCATCCACCTTCTCCACCTCTTCTCCCTGCAACCGCACCACTCCACTGCCCTCCCTCTCATTCACACACATGTACTCTGTCTTACACCTACTGACTTTCATTCCCCTTCTCTCCAGCGCATATCTCCACCTCTCCAGGCTCTTCTCAACCTGCTCTCTACTCTCACCACAAATCACAATATCATCTGCAAACATCATAGTCCAGGGAGACTCCTGTCTGACCTCGTCCGTCAACCTGTCCATCACCACTGCAAACAGGAAAGGGCTCAGGGCCGATCCTTGATGCAGTCCAACCTTCACCCTAAACCAGTCTGTCGTACCTACTGCACACTTCACTGCCGTCACACTGTCCTCATACATGTCCTGCACCACCCTCACATACTTCTCTGACACACCTGACTTCCTCATACAATACCACAACTCCTCTCTCGGCACCCTGTCGTACGCTTTCTCTAAATCCACAAATACACAATGCAATTCCTTCTGTCCTTCTCTATACTTCTCCATCAACATCCTCAAAGCAAATAAGGCATCTGTGGTGCTCTTCCTCGGCATGAAACCATACTGTTGCTCACAGATGGTCACCTCTTCTCTCAGCCTGGCCTCCACTACTCTTTCCCATAACTTCATGGTGTGACTGATCAACTTAATTCCCCTGTAGTTACTGCAGGTCTGCACATCTCCCTTATGCTTAAAGATCGGTACCAGCACACTCCTTCTCCATTCCTCAGGCATCCTCTCACCTTCCAGAATCTTGTTAAACAATCTGGTTAAAAACTCCACTGCCATCTCTCCTAAACATCTCCACGCTTCTACCGGTATGTCATCTGGTCCAACCGACTTTCCATTCTTCATCCTCTTAATCGCTGCTCTCACTTCCTCCTTACTAATCCTATCTACATCCTGCTTCACCAACTCCACATCCTCCAACCTTCTCTCTCTCTGATTTTCCTCATTCATCAGCTGCTCAAAATACTCCCTCCATCTTCTCAACACACTCTCCTCACTAGTCAACACATTTCCCTCTCCATCCTTTATTGCTCTAACTTGCAGTACATCCTTCCCAGCTCGGTCCCTCTGCCTGGCCAATCGGTATAAATCCTTTTCTCCTTCCTTAGTGTCCAACCTCTTATACAGCTCCTCATATGCCTTTTCCTTGGCTTTCGCCACATCCCTTTTTACCTGCTGCCGCATCTCCTTGTACTCCTGCCTACTTTTCTCATCACTCTGTCGATCCCACTTCTGTTTTGCCAACCTCTTTCCCCTAATGCTCTCCTGCACTTCCTCATTCCACCACCACGTCTCCTTGTCTTGCTTTCTATTTCCAGATGTCACACCAAATACTTTTCTAGCTGCCTCCCTCATCACTCCTGCAGTAGTTGCCCAATCATCCGGCACCCCTTCACCACCACCAAGCCCCTGTCTGACCTCTTCCCTGAACCTCACACTACACTCTTCCTCCTTCAGTTTCCACCATCTTATTCTTCTTTCAATCCTTACTTTCCTCCTCTTCTTCTTCGCCTCCAAAACCATCCTACAGACCACCATCCGATGCTGTCTAGCTACACTGTCCCCCGCCAACACCTTACAGTCTCCAATCTCCTTCAGGTTGCATCTCCTACACAGAACATAATCCACCTGTGTGCACCTTCCTCCACTCTTATACGTCACCCTATGATCCTCCTTCTTCTTAAAATACGTGTTCACCACTGCCATTTCCATCCTTTTAGCAAAATCTACCACCATCTGCCCTTCCACATTCCTCTCCTTAAAACCATACCTACCCATCACCTCCTCATCACCTCTGTTCCCTTCACCTACATGCCCATTAAAGTCTGCCCCAATCACCAATCGTTCTTTCCTAGGTACACCATCTACCACTTCATCTAATTCACTCCAGAATCTTTCCTTCTCCTCCATCTCACTTCCAACTTGTGGAGCATAGGCACTGATGACATTTATCATCATCCCTTCAACTTCCAGCTTCACGATCATCACCCTATCAGAAACTCTCTTCACCTCCACTACACTCTTACTGTACTCTTCCTTCAGAATCACCCCTACACCATTTCTCTTCCCATCCACACCATGATAAAACAGTTTAAACCCACCTCCAATGTTCCTGGCCTTACTCCCTTTCCACTTGGTCTCCTGAACACACAGCATATCTACCTTTCTCCTCTCCATCATATCAGCTACCTCTCTCCCTTTACCCGTCATAGTACCAACATTTAAAGTACCAACCCGAACCTCCACTCTCCTACACTGCTCCTTTTCCTGCCGTCTCTGTAGACGTCTTCCTCCTCTCCTTCTCCTCCTTCGGCCAACAGTAGCCCAATTTCCACCGGTACCCTGTCGGCTAACGATACCTGTGGCGGTCGTTGTTAACCCGGGCCTCGACCGATCCGGTATGAAATTCTCATTTGTGATCCGCATATTTGATTTGGCACATGTTTTACGCTGGATGCCCTTCCTAACGCAACCCTCCCCATTTACCCGGGCTTGGGACCGGCACTAAGAGTGCACTGGCTTGTGCCCCCCTAATGGCTGGGTTGATGGAGCATAATGAATGATGATGTATAATGATGGAAAATGGAGAATAATGATGTATGGTCGATAATAAATTATAAAGAATTATGAATTATATTAGAGGCCAGAGGGTTTTGGCGGGTTTGATGATTAAGGATATTGAATGATTGGATAATAATCGAGAATTATGTATGATAATGGATGATTAATGATGGACAATGAATGATATATAATAATAATATAATAATATATAATATAAATAATGGCAATGGAAAGTGAGGAAGGATGAGAGATGATAATATTATTGTGTGTGGTGTATCACAGCTTCAAGTCAATGAAACAAAGTTTGGGTTAAAGTCGTTTAAAAGTAGTTTATTGTGGTTTTTTTTTAAAGATTTTTTTATTACACATGACAGCTAGTAGCTGACAACAAGCACACCTTTCCATGTTGCAAGGGGAAAAAATAAAAGCTAATCCACAGCGCAGCTCCGGTGGCTGATAAAAATAAGTTATTGGTGAGGAGGGATTGTTCTATTTGCTGAACAAGATTAGGCTGTGTAGTGGAGATGATGAACTCCGTCATGCGCTGGTAGCTCCATCACAAGAGCTGATGGGAAACAGCAGTGCTCGGGTGAGTGGCAAAAACCTGCCATGTAACCTGAGCCATGAATATTGACACTATTACTTTGGTTTTAACACTATAATTTTTAGCACACCAGCTAAAAATCAGGGATAGCTATACTTTGTGGAACCTCTTGTTTGCATTTCCTAAATAAGATAATTGAAGGCAAAAACCTAATAGAGATAATATAGCCAGAGATCTTCAAATTATTTCCTCTCAGATTACACATCATTCTTTTTTTTTTTTTTTTTTTTTTTTAAGATTAGCCAAATTCCTATCCTGCCACACTACATAACAAAGCAAATCTTTAAGGTGTTTTTGTTCTTGTTGTTAATTGTGATTTTATATTACTCTTTTTCTACACTAGCTTTGAGCTGTAATACATTTAATATAAAGATTTGATGATCTTTATAGACAACTTTTTTTCACCTTTGGTCACTGTACGCAGCTTTGCTAATGTTGATTCCTTTCTCAAAACACCAGAAATGTTTCACTTTCTGCCCACAAAGGCCACCCAGGTGTCCGTTCAGTACCTTTTCATCTCAAGACCTGACTGCAAATCGCTTCTGGCAAGTCTGCTTCTGAAGGACATTCGACCTCTGCAAATGATCCTGAATGCAGCTGCATGACATTTTTTTTTTATCTTTCTAGGTTCTCCCACACCATCCCACTCTCTCCACTGACTTCCTGAATCTGCTGGATCAGAATTAAAACACTAATGCTTGCTTAAAAAGCCAAGAAATGGACAGACACCTCTCCAACTTACAGCACCACCACTATTGCACTACCACACTGCACCATGCTTCCTCTATCATCTACTGCACCACTAATCTCTCAATCATCTACTACTGCACCACTGATCTATCCATCTTCAACGACTGCTGGGCTAGAACCACCATCTCTCAGGGTACAAGGAAGACATGTTTAAAGAAATCATTTGTTCTGGCACCTCAGTGATGGAACAAACCTTTCACCTTGATCTCCAAACAGCTGAGTCTTCAAATGAAAGGCATCTCGTTCAGTGGTTCTTAAATTAGCACTTATAATAAAAAAATAAAAAAACATTTCAAACTATTTTCTCTTCCTATACAGTTTTAGACTGGTGATATTCCTAGTGTGTGTCCAAATGAAACAGCATCCAAATGAATTTATTGATGGAGACTTCAAAAAAAATAAGTCACTCTGGATAGGGGGATCTTTTTTTGGCAGTTTAATAAAAACAATTAAACAAATTGAAGTTGAATTGCGAGGTCTAAATCCAAAACCAGGAAGAGTAGAGGTGATCGGCAAGAAGACTAAACTAGAGCAGGCAAAAATGGAAAAATGAGAATTGAAAAACTGGTCAAAAGCTGTGAGCTCAAGACAGATATGAAAGACTCTTTATCGAAAAAGGCTAAAGATTCTGTTGAGCGTATACTTTGATGAACAAAACAGAGTTCTTTTAGATTGTTTGTGTGTGTGTGTGTGTGTGTGTGTGTGTGTGTGTTGGCACTGTTTTCAATGCCATACAAACAGGTGTGTTCACTCAATATTCTGTGTGCTGTGCTGTAAGTGGAGAACATGCCAGTCACGTTTAGAGGCAACAGTGTCGTCTGGGTAATGAAGTTCAAAAAGCAATTGTGTTAGAAGGTCACAACAATAACAAATAGCTTTAATGGTAACAGAGTGTTTAATTTGTTAAATAGCTATAGCTTGTAACCCTAAGCTTTGTATCACTTGCTTTATATATTTTTTGATTTACTTTCCAAATGAACATTTTGTATTATTGGATCTCTGCTAGTTCCTTGCAAGTCATTGAGCAAACAGACAGAAAAGGAGAAACTAAATTGAAAACAACTAACAAAGTACAGTAGAATCTCGGGTTACGAGTAACTTTGAACACGAGGAAATTGGAATACGAGCATTCATTTTGAATACATTTTGTATTGGGTTACGAGTGTTGCATCGGCCTGTGAGCAAAGATTTCGCGGCATATGGGCATTTTTGGTGGGCAAGTACGAACGAGACTCTCAAGCGATGCGCAGAAAGCAGAGTCACGCATTGCCTCAGTCTCCGAGCAGCACGCGTAGAAGTAGCGTCTCGTGCGAGCGTCTTTGGAACTGGTATTTGTTGAGTTGTGACCGATATAGTTCATTCAAAGATATTTTGCGTTGCATTGTGACGTAAACAGTACTGTATAGTGTTGTAACAAAATTGTACATTTTTATTTATTACTGATGTTAGGGCTTATAATTTGTACAATAATTACCATTACAAAACCTTCAAAATGAGTGTATACGTGTATTTATGGACGTGTGGAACACAGAGTGAATTTCCTTTATTTCTCATGGAAAAAAATATTTTAGGATACAAACGTTTTAGGTTGCGAGCTCGCTCCCAGAACGAATTAAACTCATAACCCGAGGTACTACTCTAAAAAGAAAAAACCTCTTACTATATTAAAATGGTAGCTAGAAGACAGAATAGTGTTCATTTGTGCGTTACATTTTTTGAGTTTGTATTAAACCACTACAGTTTATTATTTATTACTTTTCTGTTAATATTAAAACTTTTACCGCTTGTAATTGCTGTTGTTTCACAGTATATGTCAACCTCTGAGTGGAATCTTGAAAAATGTAATAATTAGCAGAAAGGGTTTAAATAAAAGCAAGAAACAACTTCAAAAACAAGCAAACAATCTAAATTCAGACTCTGCCTTTCAGTGGGTTAAGTAATGTCCACTTTGCTTTGCTGTTAACACATCTCCATGCAGAATCCGGTATGTGTAAGTTTCAGTCATACACTATACTGACAAAAGTATTGGGACACCTGAAATTTCTAGCTATATGTGATTCTTCCCCAAACTGTTACCACAAAAAAAAGTAAGGTTGAGGTCAGAGATCTGTAGCAGTCCTCACAAGACCTTTCACTTCATAGCTTAATGGAGCTCACTTCATCTACAGGCTCACATGTCATGCGAGAAATTTTAAATGAAGGAAAAATCTAACGCTACCACATCCAAAGACATCCTATGCTATGCTATGAAGTGGAAGATCTTGTGAGGACTGCTACAGATCTCTGACCTCAACCTTACTGAACACTTTTGGGATGACTTGGAAAGCTGACTGCACCTCAGGCCTCTTCACCCTACATCAGTACCTGACTTTAATAATGCACAATGCAGTGACTTTAGTAAGCAACCACAGTGAACTTAGCATCATATTATCCATGTCTTCACCCCTGTAAACATCACACAAGGATGTCAGATGATGTGCGAAAATCACCAAAACACTTGGAATTTACACTCAACACATCTTTTCTTAGTAGATAAAAGAGGTGGAGTTAATGATGTATGTATTATGAATTCGTCTACTTTTGCCTTGTTTTTGTTTATTGTTTTTGTTTTAGTCTCATCTTCACTCCTGTCATTACATTGATACCTGATTGTTTCACCCCTATCATGTCAATTCTTGTGTATGCTACTGCGACAGCGCATAGGGACGGTACACTGCTACAGTGGCTACTGGACGACTCTGTGAATCTTATTGAGTGACCCAGCCAGATCCCAGACTTGAACCCGATTGAACATCTCTGGAGCGATCTGAAAATGGTTGTGCACTGATGGAGTGTGAGAGGTTCTGCAAAGAAGAATGGCCCAAAAATAGGTATGCCATGCTTGTAGCATCAAACTCAAAAAGACTTGAGTCTGCAAATTGATGCCAAAGGGGCTTCAACAAAGTATTGAGCAAAGGCTGTGAATACTTACATACTGTACATGTGATTTTAATTATTATTATTATTTTATATATTTGCAAAGATTTCAAATAAACCTTTTCCAAGTTGTTATTATGGGGTCTTGTTTGTATTAATATCCCCCCTTTTCACATTTGTTTTTATTAATATTGTTTTTTTATGTTATCTCATGGTTTCTATTAAGAAAATATTATTTTGCCCTTATATCCAACGGCCCACAAATTAATGCTGCAGCACAAACATCTTTTTTTTTCTGCTTGCAGTTCATAAGCATTGACTAGTTTAAGATTCTCACTCTAAAACACTTCAAGAGAAGATGAAAGGAGAGAGAGAGAGTTTCTTTGGAGACTTACTTGGAAAATTCATTGATTGATACATTTCTTGGCTCACGTCTGCGCATCTGAGAGTTCAACTGATGAAGAGGGGGAAAAAACACTTTCTATTGAAAGCATTCATTTCAAAATACAGGTGAGCTTGTGTGAAGGACGATGATTCATTCAGAACGAGGGTGTTTTGGGTTAATGTTTTGGTAGATATGCACATCTATCTATCTATCTATCTATCTATCTATCTATCTATCTATCTATC
>JAAIIK010000172.1:982526-1008325 GCA_014706435.1 Silurus glanis
TAGATAGATAGATAGATAGATAGATAGATAGATAGATAGATAGATAGATAGATAGATAGATAGATAGATAGATATACGTATTAACATCGAAAATATTCTATAGACACTGAACAGACAAAGGAATGTGTGTGAACCAGTGTGGGAATTATCTTCAGTGTCTCTTCCCCTAAAGTGTCAGAACAAAGTTGGACACCTCTGGGATGAATTGGAACGCTGACTGCACACTAGGCCTCCCCACCCTATATCACTACCTACAAATCTTCACAAGTACACTCCAAATTCTAGTGGAGCCTCTTCCCAGAAGAGTGGAAGTTAACAGCAAATGGTGATTACATGTGCAATGGAATGATAACATGGGAAATTGTATGGTCAGGTTTCTATAAACATTTGGCCACATAGTATAGGTTTTTAATTTGTAGAGGATAAAAGCCAGCCAGCCAGAGAGAGAGAAAGAGAGAGAGAGAGTGTGTGTGTATGTGTGTGTGTGTGTGAGAGAGAGAGAGAGAGAGAGAGAGAGAGAGAGAGAGAGAGAGAGAGGGATGGATATTGATTTGGTTGTTTCATGGAGTCATTCAACAGCAAAACTGGTGAGAGATTAAAGGCTGTTACGATATTGTTTGACCTTCAACATTAATTAAAGCAACAGTTCTGGGATTTGAGGGGAAACCAGATGGACGGGTGAACTTTACATTTTAGAAAAAAATTAAAGTTGAAAAAGTTGAGAAAGTAAGTGAGCATGCCCTTTCTCGAAAGAAAGAAAGAAAGAAAGAAAGAAAGAAAGAAAGAAAGAAAGAAAGAAAGAACAACTGCTTTCACTCCAGCATCTCATAAGCTTCATCTCCTCTGTTAGAAAGTGCTGCACCACCATTTGGGGAAAAATACACTATATTGCCAAAAGTATTGGGTCACCTGACCTGTCCTGCTATATGTGGTTCTTTTCCAAACAGTTACCGCAAAGCTGGAGGCACTCAATTGTAGAGGACGTCTTTAGATGCGCTATAACACAATTTTGCATTCACTTGAACATGGAAACCCGAACCTCTTCCAGCATGTCTGCTTCCTGGACAATAAATTGGACTACATCAGACTCCAGCAAGCTACTCGGCATGAGTACAGACACTGATGTGTCTTTGTGTTCACAGAGATGTCCTCGTATCCACCTACTGCTCACCACTGGTGGAGTTTATGGCTGTGAGATGTAGACCTTTTAATTTACCCCAGAAATTCACCACCGCTATTGTGCTCGGAGTGTACATTCCACCTAGTGCTAATGCTAAGGTGGTGCTCTGTGTACTCTATGGGACCATCAGCGAAATGCAGAACACACCCTGGTGGATGGTTTATTGTTGCTGGAGATTTCAATCATGCAAATCTCAGGATTGTGCTCTCTAAATTTCATGAAAATGTGGACTTTGCAACCAGAGGAGAAAATAATGCTGGATGTTGTTTACACAAACATCCCGGGTGCATACCGTGCAAAGCTTCCACCTCGGCTACTCAAACCACATCTTGTTATGCTGATCCCAGCATACAGACCACTCAACAGGACCAGCTCGAAAGCAGGTAAAAACCTAGCCAGCAGGATCCATGTCTGCTTTCCAGGACCGCTTTGAATGCACTGGCTGGGACATGTTTAGGGAGGCTGCAACCAGCGGCGATTTCATCAACTTGGAGAAGTACACATCATCAGTCACCAGTTACATTGGCAAGTGCATTGATGACATGGTCATCTCCAAGACCATCACCAAACTCTCCAACCAAAAGTCATGGATGAATGCCAAGGAGCTTGAGCGGCTAAAATCTAGAGACTCCGCCTTCAGAGCAGGGGACAAGACGGCCTTAAACACAGCAAGGGCCAAACTGTCCCGTGCCATCAGAGAGGCGAAGAAATAGAGCTTTGATCTCATCCCTACTGAACACCTTTGGGATGAATTGGAACGCTGACTGCACCCCAGGTCTCCTCACCTACATCAGTACCTGCCTTTCGTAATAACCTTGTGGCACACTCCAAAATCTAGTGGAACAGCTTCCCAGAAAAGTGGAGGGAATTACTGGAGCAAATTGGGACTAAATGTGGAATGCACAAAAATCACATACATTATGAGCAGGTGACCCAATACTTTTGGCAATATAGTGTATCTCACATATCACAGCACAATAACTTTTCAATCAAATTGCCTTCATAAAGAATTAGCCTGAACTTTATTAAGAAGTATTCTACCCGTGCAGCTCTTTCAAACTAAATAAAAGGAATCTCACATAAAGAATGTGAGGATTTCTGACTTTTCTTTATACGACTTTACATTCGGTGCTTCGAGGAACTCCACTGAGTAAACTGCAAATAATTATGCAAATGAGAAAAATATCCAGAATGGAAATGCTGGCGCAACTCACCCAATGTGGTGTAAGGTCAAGGCATCGAATCCTTATACTACCACATTCTGATTACACATGAATCTGGATCAACATGCAAGAGTTTTTTTTTTATTACATTCTAGCCTAAGGCTCTAGCTCTCAGGGCGGAGGTGTGAGGAACATGCAAATCAATATGGATGACCACGATTCTCTTTTGCTTTATTGTGCAGTCGACAGGGCAGAAAGAAAAGAAAAAAACAAAACACATGGATTAGTGGCCAAGAGTGGAGTCGGGCTGCTGCCACTGGATCGATAAGCTTAGAGAGAAAATGAAGACGGCGGCTATCACACTATAAATATACATTACATATCAATTCAAAACCGGAACAAGTGGACAGTTAAATATTTTAATTCATTCCTAATGTCTTCTAGGGATCTTCTAATATCCAGGATTTTCTACACTTTTGCAGAGGAGACATAATTGGGCACTCTGATCATCTCATACAAAATAAAGACACGTTCCATGGACAAACGTTTGTAAACATTTTACACGGTTTGTCTGTGTTTTTTGAACATCCCATTCAACATTAAGTCCTTATTTGCTATTACAATAACTTCATCTCTTGTGGGAAGATGTTCCACTAGATTTTAGAGTGTGCTTGTGGAGATTTTGCACATTTAGCCACAAGGGCTTCGCTGGAATGTAGGCTTGGGGTGCAGTTAGTGTTCCAATTCATCCCGTTATGTTTGGTTAAGGTGATAGATAGAAAATGTAGACCCTTTACAGATTTAAATGTTGTATTGCTCCTATATGTACGATTAAAAAAAGACAAGGATTTGAGATGTGGCGCATCAGGAAAACAAAGATTTAGTCATTAAAATAATATTTCGGTTGAATTTATTGATGAATTTTATATTTGAGTAAAGAAATGACGTCGTGAATAAACATATGTTGTGCTGAAGGTTTTAATTTCGTCTATCTTTTATTTATTTATTTATTTATTTATTTATTTATATTAAAACAAAATGGTCGAACAGAAATGCACGTTAATAAAAGTAGTGCCGCTAAAATTAATTTGCGTTTAAATTTTTACATCCCTAATATCAGTGGTCAATCTAATCTGCCCGGGGCCTTTAAAGTCTGTACTGCTGTCTTTTTAACCTAAGTCTCTATTATAAATTAGTCTGTTTTTTTAACCAGTCAGATTTCACAGGGCCAGCTACCTGGCCCAGATTAGCGTCAGCATTTTTCCGTCCTCTGATTGGTTGTTCAGAGGGAAACTGTTACAGCCAAGTTTGACTGGGAAAACATGTCCACTCTTCTAGGTAGATGTTCCACTAGACTAGATTAGACTAGATGTAGGTTAAGGGCCTGGGGTGCAGTCAGCATTCCAATTCATCCCAAAAGTGTTTAGTAGAGTTAAGGACAGTGCTCTATAGCAGGCCACTTATGATCTTCCACTAAAACCCATGTAAATTGCTTCGTCATTATAGTGTTTATATAGTGTGTATAATGTATTTTTTTTTTATATACTTTAAATGTAACCCACATAATAGAGATCAACACATGGCCAATTAGAACAAATTAATAAATATTGCAAGTTGAAGACTTGAAGTTGTACCATAGCAAATTGTTTTATTCATCTGTTGTTTAAAAAAAATGCAGCAATTTTTTTATAGTCCTTGTATAATTAAAGTACAAATTACAGTTACACTCTAATTACTCTACTAATTAGAGTACAAATACAATGCTTTTATTTCCAAAAACGTACATAATAACTTGTCTGTATCAGCACATACTGTAGCGCATAGCTTATACACTACACTCCCTATCGTTTGGACGCAGGTTGTCCAAACGCTTGCCAGGTTTTCTGATGACTCGAGGACACACATTGCACCACACATACATGCAGCACTGTCAATCCTTTAGCACAGATGTACACTGCTATAATTACACACTCTTGTTTTGATTCACATCATCGGAATCGCGTGAAAGTGCGCCGTCGTTCGTGCAAGTGAAGAGGCGCTATTATTAAGCAAGTTCATGCGTTTAATGAGAAGGGCACCTCTGTGGATGAGAGGGGGATGGGTGATGAAAATCAGCCGAGCAATTACACACACCGATGTTTAACTGTGAGAAAAAAAAATGTTTGTCAGTAATTAAATTCATTCATTCATTGAGCCCACGGGAAGAGTAATTAAATTCTAAAGATGTATTTTTTTTTTTTTACACTTAAAATACTAATACCGTTGCTTATTTGTGGAGGTGCTAATATTTTTCTGAAAGAGAAAAAAAAATCCTAGCAGGCAGAGAGGGGGGAAAAATAAAGCTTGACAGGAGACATACTTTTTATTTTTTTTGCTAACATTACTGGTTCTCCAGAAATATGCAAGTTTGTGTAAAATGTATAAGCTAATATTTTATATTTAATTGATGTCAAATGAACACAAGTGCATGCCAAATGTTGCACATATTAATGAAATATTATGTGCAAGTACATAACGTAATAACTCTGCCAGTTCTGAGTGAAAAAAAAAACTTAATTTTTAGAGTGGTGTAACAAAGCATGGAATATAAACATTTCACTCTGCCTTCTTATTACTAAAATGCAAATGCAAAATAGCTTTACATCCAGGTGAGAAATCAGGAATAATTTGTTTCCAGGTGTCTCCTGTACTCTGTAGGACATCTTATTTAACAGCTAAACCAAAGAGGCTGACAGTATTTTTTTTAATAGTTTACTTTGAATTCATGTAACTTCCACAATGTGTTTAAATGTGTAGTCAACTAGTACAATTTCTATGAACAAAAAGTGATTTTGAATTTGATCGCCACATTTTTTAAAAAAGGGTTGGGATGGAGGCAACAAATGTTTGAAATAGTAAGTGGTACTAAAAGGTAACAGCTGGAGGAGCATTTTTTCACATCAATATAAACAGAGCACCTTAGAGAGTTTCTCAGTAGTAAAGATGGGCAGAGGTTCACAAATCTCTATAACACAACAATTTCATATTAATGTTCCTTAACATAAAATTTGACCAAATATCACTAAAAAATGGTTGCAAATCTAGAGAAATCACTGTGTGCAAGTGACAAGGGCAAAAATCAATCAATCAAATCAAATTTAAATTCAAAAAATTGTATTTGTCACATACAAATTCATATGTATATATATATATATATATATATACCACTATCAACTACCACTATCAACTCCTTAGTCTTGATGACATTCAGGAGAAGATTGTTCTTCTGGCACCATCTCTCCATGTTTTGAATCTTCTGTAGGTAAGCCGTCTCATCATTGTTGGAGATCAGGCCCACCACAACAGTGTCGTCAGCAAACTTGATAATGGTGATGGAGTTAGAAGTGGCCACACAGTCTTGTGTGTACAGTGAGTACAGCAGGGGGCTCAAAACACAACCCTGAGGAGCTCTAGGGAGGATAAGGTGTGTTTGCCCACCGGTACGGCTTGTGGTCTGTCAGTCAGGAAGTTGAAGATCCATTGACACAGCGGCAGGCTGAATTTAGAGGTGAGCGTGGAGGGAATTATGGTGTTAAAACACTGAAGTGTAGTCCACAAACAGCATTTTCACATAATTCCCTTTTCTGCAGTCCAGGTGGTTCATCGTTGTGTGTAGATGATGAGCAATGGAGTCCTAAGTAGAGCGGTTCGGCGTTATGCGAACTCTAGTGGATCCAATGTGTCTGGTAATGAAGCTGCGATGAAGTTTCTGACCACTCTTTCAAAGCACTTTATCACTATTGAGGTCAGGGCTACAGGGCGATAGTGGTTCACCCAAGTGGGCTGGGTTTTTTTCGGGACAGGAACAATGGTGGACTGTTTGAAGCATGAGGGGACTACAGACTGTTCCAGCGAGAGGTTAAATATATCAGTGATATTCACCGGTGCTAGCTAGTCAGCACAGGCTTTCAGAACCCGACCTGTGATGCCATCTGGTCCTGCTGAATTCCTGGAATTCACTCTCCTAAATGCCCTCTTCACATCATGCTCCGAGATATTGAACTTGTTTACCTCTCCAGCGCTCTCAGTGTGCATGCTGTTTGTGGTTCTAGTGGTGCTAGCGTGGTTAGCTGCAACCTTAAAGCGAGCGTAAAAAGGTGTTTAGCTCGTCTGCCAGAGAAGCGTCCGCATTCATCTTTTTGGAAGATGGTGTTTGATAGTCCATGATGGTTCTAAGTCCCTGCCACAGGCTCCTAGAGCCACCATGTTGAAACTGTGACTTTTGTTTCCTCCTGTAGCTCCGCTTTGCTTCATTCACCACTCTGCGCACACTATCAATATTGAATCACTAAATCAATATTGGATGTCTATGATCTTCGGTCCCTCAGACAGCACTGCATTAAAAACAGGCATTGCTTCTTGGTAGAAGTGTCAGCTGCATCATGAAATTAAAAATAAGACAAAGAAGACCCAGGACTGTCACAAATTGCTAATAATTACCAAACAGTTTGGTAATTGCTAATCTAGAAAAGTTCATTCCGAGAGATAAACTTTGACATAAAAGGTGTATTTATACACAAGCTAATCAAAGAGAAAATCAAAACAACTGTAAACAAAACAAAATGTGAACACAAGGACCAATAACAAGACAGGGTGGAGACATGACAAGAATGCAAACACAGAAAGCAAGAAAGTCTCAGTAGCCCATGCTAGCATGAGCTTCATGGCAGCTACACGCAGTACAAACTGCAGCAACCGAAGCGAAGTGGGAATCTATGACATTTGTTGACAAGAAGAGTACAGAGTTCAACAGCATTTAAATGTAAACCACACAGATCAACACATGGATTATTAGAATTTGACTTTTTATATAATAATCATAAGTGGTAATTAAAAAAAGTGAGTTGTTTTAAATTTACTTATTCAACCATACCGGTTTGTCTCAGCCATCTGTTTGAAATGTATTTTTTACTTTAATTACATGGAAACATTTTGTTAAATCTTTTTGTATAATTCACTTCTTCAAATATGTTACCGTACAAATACACAAAAGTACAAATACAGTGCTTTCATTTTCCAACACATGCATAACAGTTTGTCTGTGTTCGCACATTGCTCGTGGCCTATAGTGCTACCATTTGGATAACAATGCTTGTCTGGTTTTGTGATAGCTCCAGGACAGCACAGCACTCTACACACAAGCAGCACTGTCAATGGCCAAAAGCATGACTTTTGCTTACCACAGCTTGCAGACTTGCTTTATACAAAATGATCGACACTGTCCATCTCAAAAAGAAAGATAAAAACTCTCTCACACAAAGGCATACTAGCTTTGTAAGTAATTTTGTCCAACAGATAAGCTTGAAAATTGGTCTGCGTCATATCATTGAGGACAAAGGAACAGACCGTCTATAGGTTACGTATGTAACCCTAATTACCTGTGGGAATGAGACGCTGCATTTAAACGTTTTGGGAAGGCGCCTGAGTGTTCACGCTCTGAAATAATGTGTGTAATCAGTCACAAATTGGACGGTGGCCGTTACCGGCGGGGTGACGTCATGACCTAGAAGTATAAAACACATATGGAGTGAGGCAGAGCCAGCTTCTGTAAGGGAGAAGGAAGCACTGCAGGGACGCCGGAGGTGTGGCAGAGAGACGCAGTATCTCGTTCCCTCAGGGAACTAGGGTTACATACGTAACCTAGAGACATTCCCTTTCAGAAACTCGAGCTCCGTCAAAAACGCTTTTTTGAACGAGTGTCCAATCATGCCAGACTGATCAGTCCCTGCCTAGTGTGTGTCTGTCAAAAACAGCTAGAGGAGGACTGAAGGGCCAGGAGTGGCACTGCAGTCTATGTTATAGAACCGCACAAAGGTCAGCGGGGTGGACCAACCCACAGCGTTACATATATTTTTTACTTTGAGGGGAACTCCAGAAGACCAAGATTTTGAGGCAACATAGAAAAATGAAGACGTTAAAAAAAAAAAAATTACCTAAACAGTGAATTTAAGACTTTTTAAGGACTAAAATTTAGATTTTTTCATTTATATTTTAACATTTTTAATTGATTACATTTTTCTTACACTGCAACTTGGAGACCCAGACCTGGTCCAGCATAACAATACCGTTGTGCACAAAGCCAGCTCTATGAACATATGACCTACATGGGTTTGAATAGAAGATCTTGAGTGGCCTGCTATTGAGCTCTGGGATAAATTGCAACTCTGTCTGCACCCCAGGCCTCGGACTTGGCTAAATTGATTCTGATTATTGGAAGACACAATAGAGTCCATTGTGATGAGCCAAAAGTATAAATGAATGTGAATGTGAGCTCAATATTGCTAGAAAATGTGGGTGGGGTTTCATATTTAGAACTGAATAGTCAATAATATACCTATGACACTCACACCAGATAAAATGTCGAACTACAGCTGCTGTCATCAACACATGCACTGTCTGCTCAGATAAAATCACCTAATTTCACATTCCAAAAAATATATAATAAATTCTGGATAGAAAGAGCGGAGGCGTCAAAACCGAGCAAATTTATTTTTGCTTATTTATGTGTCTGGGCTGTGTGCAGTGGACAAATATAATTGCGTAAAGTAAAATTAGGAGACATTTAAAGCATTCCGAACTTTTTTCAAAAGCTTCTTAAGAACACAGATGAATCATTTGGTAATTTGGCATTCAGAGATGGTTTAGTTACTTATTTTCATACAGCCGAAAAAACACACACACACACACACACACACACACACACACACACACACACACACACACACACACACACAGTGATTAAAACATGAAGAATTTATCTTTATCATGTCAAGACCTAAAAAGCTGCATGCATTCCAGCAAACACAAAGTTAATTACGTGTTATGTTTGATGCTGCTGCACTGAATACACTTTAATATAAAAATTATTATTCAAAATCTTTCTACAGAAAACATTTACCATTAAAGGCCACGTTTATATATTCTAAATGTGATATTTATTCAAACACACACATACACATTCCTGCATATACACACATCTTTGGCTGGAATTAATTGAATGCCAGAGACTTGAATACTGAGACTAAGCACCTAAACAAAGACTAGGTTTTATTTTGTTCTTTCAAGGTTTAAGTGTTGCTACAAATTGACTGAGGCACTAAATACTCAACAGCGTGTAAAGCAGGCATCGTTAACCTTTTTGTGAGTGAGTGCTGAAGTGATCGCTGAGGTGATAAGCTACTTGTTTGTTAATTCTCAAAAATATCATTGAAAAGACTTCCACAAGCCATTTGTGGCTTTTGCTCAAACTGTTAGCACAAAGTTGGAGGCACACAATTGTGCTAATGCAAATCGTATATAATTGTGCAAATACAATTGTGTAAATATAGGATGCCTTTGGATGTGGTAGCATTACATTTTCCCTTTAATTGAACTAGGAGACCCAAATCTGTTCCAGCATGACAAATCAATTCAATAAAATGTTATTTCCATAGCACTTTAACAGTGGACATTGTCTTAAAGCAGCTTTACAGAATGTAATAATTACTAAACAAAATTCACTAACATTTAAATATATGTGTGTTGATCCTCGATGAGCAAGCCTGGGGTGACTGTGGCAAAGAAAACTCCCATTGATGATAGAAGGCAGGGATGGGCATTGTTTATATACATGTTTATTATACATGTATTTCAAATACGTATTTGTATAAAATAGGATTTTTTTATTTGATAGGGTTAATAAAAATGGCTTCATATTGTGTATCAAAATAATTTAGTGTTTTGTATTTTTGTAGTTACAAAATAGACTCAAAAGGGGAACCCATCCTCATTTGCGTGACAACAAGAGTGTAATTATAAATCATTAAAACATTACAAATTACAAAGAAATATCATGAGCACTGGAGTGTGTTATTATGAGTCTGTCTATTCTACAGTTTTATACATCAGTACAAATTGTGTATGTAACCATGGTTCCCCGAGGGAACGAGACACTGCATGAGCAACACTTTGGGAATGCTTCCGCGTTGTCCACGCTCTGAATCACGTGTGTAATCCGTCTAATGGAAAGCGCAGCATCTCGTTCCCTCAGGGAAACATGGTTACATACGTAACCTGGAAACGTTACCCTTCGGGAACTCAAGCTGCGTCAACAACGCTATGAGAACAAGAGTCCAATAACGCCAGACTGACCAATCGCTGCTTAGTGTGGATAAGCACAGCTAGGTCAAAAGGACAGAGGGGCCAGTAGTGCCACTAAGGTCAAGTCTGTAGAACCTGTCGAAGGTCAGCGGGGTGGACCAGCACGCAGCATTGCATATGTCTAGGAGAGACATCCCAGAGGACAAGGCCTTAGAGGCCGCCACACTCCGGGTGGATATTTTTGTTGTTGAGAAACTTGCTGTTAGTTAGGTTCCAAATAAGAGCCCGCAAATTTTCCGAGCCGCAAGTTTCAAAGCACGGATTATCAGAGGTTGACTGTAATTACAAATAGATGATGCAGGACATTCTTTTCATAACTGAATAGTTAACAAATGTACCCAAATGTAAAATATTTGTGTTTTATGGAAAAAAAAAATCTTTAATGTGAATTGAAGTCAAATTGAGCAAGCATGTTTTCATTAGCTTGAAAACCTAAAAAGTGATGCTAATTGGCGAGGTGACAGTTTCCATAGAACAAATTAGCTTTGGAAGAAAGATTTCAACAGATGCAATTCATTCATTCATGAATTCATTATCATCCTCATCAGCATTTACTAGCTTTTTATTTAGATTTTTTATTTTTACCAAAAATATTATTATTCAGATATGCAACTAGCAACCCAAATCTACACTGGTGATTAAGTATATGTATTTACATTGTTTTCCTGATCTGATTAGCAATCCTAATTTGCCTCAGATGGTATAATGTGTATCGTGTGTATCGGAACCATCCTGCAGAGTTGAACTCAGCATGGATAATGCGTCAGTGTCGGTGCAAATGAAAGGTGACGAAGGCAAAGTTGATGTAGCAGAACACTGCATCTGTTAGCACATGCTTGTGCCAAGTCAATCAGAGTGAAAAGTCATGGAGCACATGAACAAGTTCTCTGACGTTAAAGAAAAAACAGCTGGATTGACTCTGATACATGTTCCCTGGGGAACGTGTGAAAGTGTTTGTTCCCACTTTCTACTCAATGTTTCGCATATACAGCTAATTATTTTTAAGAATCAGCTTGCCGTATAATGTAATCAAGATACAAATGAGACCATGGCTGCTCATTAGGCCATAAGCCAAAAAAGCAAAGGAGATGGACTAAAAAAGGGACACAGAAGAGACGGACACGAAAGCAGCCAAAATACATCAAAAGGTGCACAAAAGGAACCAGACATCTTAGGCTCAAGAGGCTAGCACAATGCTGAGGGGAGTAAGGTGAAGAGAAGCACAGCTAATGAGAAATCTTATATGTTTCCCTTGAAAAAGAACCAAAAAATAAGGGCAGAGTTAACTGGCAAAGGTTTATGCCCTGACAGATGTTAATCCAGAGGTTTTGAGTTCACTCCATGTTACATAGAGCTGGGGCAAGCTATTGCATTTCTTTATATAATTGTCAGGCGGAAGAACATGCCAGAAACCGAAGTGCAATTCACGATGTTTAATGAAGAACAAAAGGGCAAAGGCAGAAAACGGCAAACCAGAACTAAGCTCCAAGTTTAACTAAACCTGGTGAATGCTATGACCAGAGAAAGTTCAGAGAACTAAACAGAGACCCGCAAACAATGATAAACCCAACTAGACACGTAGCGTACGTAGCTTGGGTCATCCAAAAATGTTCATCAGCCTGAACTGTAGAACGGACAGTGAGCTGGTGGGGGAACGGAGGTTATATAGCGTGGAGGCTGATGAGTGCCAGGTGTAGATGATTAGTAGGTAGGAGAGCTGCTTGGAGTGATAGGGGGGGTTAGGTGAAGGTGTGGCTGGTGGATCCCTGACAATAATGGAGATTTCTTACTCTATGTATTTATATTAAATCTAATGCAAATTTTAAATCTGCCTCAAGCACTAGGTTTAACTAGTCATATTTGCAGTGGTAGACATAAACAATGTACTTGAGTTAAAGTAGAGATGCACTCTGTAAAATTTTACTCCAGTAAAAGTACAGATGCTTTTAAATTTAAATAAAAGTACAAAAGTATTTGCATTCAAATGTTCTTAAGTATTCAAAAATACTATGATTTATTATCGTTATAATGTTCCTCTTATAATTTTTGTCACAAGTCTCTTTGCTTAATCATCTCAGTTTATGTGAAAAGACTCTAAAGTTACTTTTAGCATACCAATCTATTAATAGAATTATATGAATTAGTCAAACACTGATTGATTTTTTATTATTATTATTATTATTAATTAGAGCCCAAAACCTTCTTTTCAACTACTTCAAAGAAATCAAACAAATAAGGCCATGGGTGTTGTGGCAAATTAAAATCAAGAATTTATTCCATTTATCCCTTTATTCTGCTCAAAATGTTGTGCTTGCTGATGAAATGATGCTGCACTGTACAGTATGTTCATTCTAAATAGATAGCACCAAGGGACACTCAAAACGAATTTAAAATAGAGCGTGTGCTCCCAGATTGGTGGATTTTACTTGGAAATGTAGTGACGTGAAGTGTGGAAAAGTCTCCCCAAAAGGAAATACTTCAGTAAAGTACAGATAAGTGAATAAACTCCTTAAGTACAGTAACAAATACCACTGCATATCCACCACTGCATATCTGACAAGTAACGAATCTAGGTTACATATGTAACCCTGGTTTCCTGCGGGGTGATGTAATGACTAGGAAGCTATAAGAACACATACGGTGGAAATGGCGCTAGGTTCAAGAGTGAAGGAAGCGCTCGCAGAGATGCAGGCAGTGTGGCATTTCTGTGCATGTATGTGTTTAGTGCTCTCACCGGGCACACCCGGTTAAGCTTCTCCTGGTTGGGGGCCTGAAATGAAGGAGGATAAAATGCCTGGAGCACAACTGGTCACTAGGAGACCGAGGGCACCTTGGGAACATACCCCGGTCTGTGGTAGAGAAAGGCACTGGCCATGCCTGGAGAAACTTGAGAAGAGCAGGGGCCACAGAAAGGGCCTAAAGATACCCAACCCTCTTCAAAGAGGAGATGGCCAGTAGGAACACAATCTTGACTCTGAGAAATTTAGAGCCCAGATAAGGGCTCTAAGGGAGGCTCAGATAGGGCATCCAGGATAACAGCTAGGTCTCATACAGGCACTCTGGGTTGCACCTGAGGCCTCAGCCTCAGGGTACTGCAGAGGAATCATGTCACTAATGGGTTTTTCCTTAGCTACTCTTCGAACATGATTAGTCGCAATAAGGGACCCGTTAATCTTTACGGTGAAGGAGACAACCCTTTGGCAAGCTGTTCTTGAAAAATTCCAGCACTGGGCCAACCAGACAGTTAACTGGGTCTAAGTGGTGACCTACGCACCATGTAGTGAACAGGTGCCACTTTGTGGCATACAAACTCCTTGTGGAGGGAGCTTTGGATTGGAAAATGGTCTCTACAACGTTGGCCGAAAGACCAGTAGCTAAGCTAAGGGGCCACAGCCTCCACAGCCCAAGAGGGGCTGGGTGAGTAAGGGAGAACCAGAGGGGAGAGTGCAATGTCTCTTGAGTTGCAAACAGATCCGCATGTGCTCTGTAAAATCTTTTCCATATTTGCTCCACCACTTCTTTGTGGAGCCTCCATTCCCCAGGCCCCGGTCCCTGCCTCCAAAGAGTGTCTGCTCCTAGATTCAACCACCCTGGGATATATAGTGCTTTTAGTGAGAGCAGCTTTCCTTGGGCCCACAGGAGGATCTGTCGTGCCAGCTTGTAAAGAAGGTGAGAGTGCAGACCCCCCTGGTGGTTGATGTCCACTTGTCTGTATGGATCAGCACATGATTGTCCCTTAGCTCTGAAAGGAAATGCTTTAATGCTAGAAGCACAGCCAGCATCTCCAGGAAGTTGATGTGCCATGAGAGATAGGGCCCTTTCCATAAACTTTTGGCAAAGCAGCCATTTATTCTTTCAATCTCTTGACGTCCATGAGGATGGACTCAACTTGTGCAGGAGACAGCTGCTCCTCAAAAAGGACTGGCTGTGAAATGGTAACAGTGGATTCACCGACATCCATCCCCTCCAGCTCCTCAGAGGAAGAGAGCTGGAGTGCCATGATCTCTTCTCCTCACAAGGGGAAGAAACCGCTTTAAGGCATGCTTGTGAACCTTGGGAGAGAGCGCCGGATCTGGCAGGTGAGGCAGAAGAACAAGACAGGCTCATCTTCAAACCCTCTGCCAGATTCGACTGTGAGTCCTATGACCTTAGTCGCCCCTTCACCTCGGTGGAAGTGGGGCCAGAACCATGAGGAGCGCAGGTGCCCTCCTCGAGGAGTGCCCTACGAGAACGGCGCGTCTGCATGGGCATGCGGCAGCAATGAGAGCAGCCGACTGAGCATGCTCCGCTCCCAAGCAAGCGGACACACAAGCAGAATAGCTTGCTATCCATTCTTAACATTTTTACCGCGCCTTACCTTTCGTAGAAAAGACACACACAGAGCACTTCCTAAACAAACAGAAGCTAGCGCCGTCTCCACCGCATGTGTTCTTTTAGCTTCCTGGTCATGACGTTACCCCGCCAGTGACGTTGTGCTGTTCCGTTGGACAGATTACACACGTAATTCAGAGCATGGTCACACAAAAGCTTTCCCAAAGCGTTGTTGATGCAGCTCGAGTTCCTGAAAGGGAACCACCTTTGCTAATTAATCTAACTTGACTAAATGGACTACCTAAAAATAATTGCCACAAAGTGCTCAATATAATTGGAATGACCATCTCTTATAAAAGCAACACAATTTTTTCATAAATGTAAGGCCATGAAACGATGAATGCACCAAAAAGTATATCATGATCTAATAATCATACATGTATAAGCATTGGCAAATTGCACTAGAAACCCACTTACGTGTTTGCTTAAGCCCAGTGCTTTAACAATAATGCCTTGAATTCATCACAACTTGCTTTTAATGATTATTTTTTTAAATATTCCAACTTACTTGTATATAACAAATAACAAGTAAAAAACAAGAATCTTATCAGCTTCTTTAAATTTGTTGCATTCTTTTTTAATATACCTTTTTCTGGAGCCATGTAATATAATCAACACATTAGCACATAATACAACTGTAATCAGTCAAATTACTGTTAATTGTTATAGCCAAGTGTTTCAATTATTATTCATTAGCACTTGGTCCAACTCGCGAAGGCGTGTTTAACAGTACTGGCTAAACAGAATACATTGGTTATCAGGTTTTTATTATCAAGGGGCATGTTGGAGTAGTCTTGAGCACACAACTTAACCGCGTTAAACATATGCTGTAGCACAATCCAGGGACTGTTAAGACATTGACTATATGTACAGCAAATAAGGGCAGCCACTGGGAGAAATGTTCATGATCAGACAAATCCACATTGCAATCCAGAGCTGCTTCAGAAACCTTATCGCTCACAATGACTGCACTGTTTCCTGTTGAACCCAGCACCTTACTCACCTGTGATAAGGAACAGCAATGAGGTAATGCTTTTAGGACAGAACTAAAAAAAAAAAAAGCTCAGGACATTTGTTGATAAAAACAATAGTTAAAGCTATATGATCAGCTTAAAGCTCCAGCTAGATTTTCTGGGGTTTGCTCACAACTGCTGTTCTTTGTATGTACTTTGCTTAAAATTACTTAATGAGACACCCTGATGAGCTGCTCCTACTACATTCCATTTTTTAAAAAATCTGAAAAAGACCTAGAATCTGGTGTGTGCCTTTTGTACCAGAGCTTATCATTACATTATGCACCTTGGGGCTTGATATTGCTGCAAATACATCATTTCTTTTCCACCTCCATTTGTCAGGTAACACACCGGGCATCTCAGTGGAAGTGTTGGGACTGAGAAAAGCTCAGAAAATGACACGGAGAGCAACAGCGATATAAGATTTATGAGCCAGCTTTCATATCAGGTGACAGCAAAAAATGGTACGCATTAAGGCAAGAAAATAGCCGGAGAAAAAAAAAAAACACAAGGCTTTTTTCCCTGTCAAAACAGGAGCTGGGGCGCTTTGAAGCATTCTGCGAAAGGAACCTGAGGCACTACTGTGTAATTATTTAACACTTAAGCCCACTACACTTGAATCGACGATGTATTTTTCATGTTTTATATGACAAATTATGCCTTCGCCTACAGGGTTTAGGACTATAAATGCAATAATTATACCTGGTTCCTGGTTCTTGCTCCAGAGACTGGGTCAGCAATATATATTTACTGATTTATGAACATATTGCTAAGCAGTATTAAACATTTTCTAGCACTCTCCTTCTTTTGAAGCTTATGTGCACATATAACAAAAAAAAAAAGTTGTAGGCAATATATGACACTGCATATATATTTTACACCAATGAGTCTTTTTGCTAGTCTGAAGGCTGAAAATGTCCTTGTAAAAAGCCTTTTATTCAGTCTGGGGTCCTGCATTAGTAGACATGTAAAATAAACAGTCTGTATTCCTCTACATTTATCAGTATATCATTAGTCCGTTTGGTAACATGCTAAATAATCTGTGTATTTTATTTAAATCCTATGAAGAAATGTGACTAGCTAAAACAGACTATCCTTAAAATACAGTACTTACAAAGTATATAATTATAATTTCTCAACTCGTCTTGAACCACTGGGAATATTCTTTTCCACTTAACTCTTACACAATTTCAGCCCCCTTAATATTTGATCAGATTTTAATGGGGAATTTCTCTTGAGTTTGTCAGTGGAATGTGCCTGGTCATGTGCAGAGAGAAAATCTCTGCTCCAGCTCTCTGTCACGAGGGCAGCACGGTCTTGGCACAAACTGGGGGAATGTGTGCAGCTAATGACCAACCCAGTTCCCTGTAATTCAAAGATGAAGACGTCCTCTCAGGCCAACAGTAAAAGTGGAGGCTGGAATCTTCATGGGCTGGAGGGTTAAAAAAAGAGCAGCACCACTGACTGAGCAGAGTTAATGAGTCTCACCGAGCTCAGAGCTTCATTCTGACAAATGCATCACCAGTCAAAATGCTGCCTGGCTTCTCGAAGTAGAGCTCCGAATTTCGGGAATTTGGCACGATTCCTGTTTGAGTTGGAGGCTCTCAGGACACAAATTGCCTGGAGTGAAACTACGACACAGTCTGTCAATGATGTCAAAGGAACCATATGTCAAAGTCACTGTGTCACATCACATCACTTCATGTTTAAATGTCCTGACATGTCCCGAGCTGCCTTAGGAAAAAGTCAACCGTTCCCTTTGTTGATCTGCCTACTAACTTGACCAAAAACTCTGAAACTCACTAACTGTACATTTTTTGCCCTTTGGATAAAACCGAACACTGAACACTTAGAACAACATCCCCACAATGAAGCAAGGTGGTGGTAGCATCATATTGGGCATTTGCCTTGGCTTTATGATTGATCTTTTGACTCTTGTCCTCATGGTGAATAGCCTACTTAAGACTGGTATGAGAAATAATCTCAGGATTACAGAAGTAGAACAGCTAGTATGTATATGCGATAGAGGATTTGCCAACAATTTCTTACTGGTTTATGACTGCAGAGAAATAATAACTGTTGTTTGACACCAGTTATTAAACTGTGTTTGTCATCTTGGTGATAAACAAATTCTACAATGATAATTTTCTGGTGACAGTTTAATTCTCTGTCCTGTTTATCCCTGTTTAAATGTAAACTGTAATCAGTAATAAAAAATAATAGCCTTCAGGGGCAGTACCTGTTATCGCATGAGTTGTTTTACTTTTATTGCTGTCATCATTTGATGATCATTTGCACTTCATGTACACAGGATATGTATTTATTTACTGAATCTGTTTATTGTAGTGGGGTTTTAAAACTGGACATGAGTGTGTGCCAGTCTGTTGCTACATAGCTTCTGTAATAATAAAACCGCAAGAGAATTAACCCGAAAAATATCAGAAAGTAACTGGCTTGTTTCTGAGTACATTTAGTTCAATGGCAGATCGAGTAATTTATCTTTGTTAAGCACTTGCTCCAGGTCTGGTTGGTGGTGCAACCAAATATTATCACAGGAACCCTGGTCTTGAGTTTGATCTACACCTTAATAATACTTAATCCATCACAAGGCATCATTAGCATTCCTTATTGACAGCCAAGGATAATTAAGAGTTGCCTATCAATTTACTAGCATGTATGTGGGAGTTAAGAGGAATCTAGTGAAAACAAACTTGTATATGGGGTCTCCTGGATTATAACCCCCACAATAACTTTATCCCAAGCCTAAGGTCAAATTATGGACCCTGGCTCTCTTACATTACTAAGGTTCCTGACGTGCTAATGTGCCACCTATGGAGGATTTGACTGTCTCTGGCAACTAATTACCACTCCACCTGTGGAATCTTTGATGTTCCTACACCCTTTTTCTAGCAGGACTTAAGTCTGTCTAAGGTTTTCTGTCCAGTTGGACTTGCCTGATACAGTTCTTAAGTTGAGTGACAACCTTGTAAAATGGATTGTCTCCTGGATTGTCAAGATCCTCAGTCATGAAGTCATGAAGAATAAGCCCAGAACAAAATAATTTTTGGTTCAAGGATATTGTTGATCAACCAAGAAACACAGTTCAAGAACTGAGCTCCGGTTTTACCACAACAGATGAGTACATTGACTGTAACATTAATCTGTTTTCATTCAGTTATTTTTTTAATTTTTAGCCAGTAATCACTTATCCACAAATATTCAACATTTACAAAAAGTTTAATGTTTATTGCAGATGCATGTTAAGATCAAATAATAAAAATTTGTTGAGGTCGGCCCTCAATTTAATAGATGCATCCAGTTTAGCATTTTCATGCTGTGCACATCAATTCACTGATGAATTAACAAGCTAAATAACCCCCATGCTATAACTAATCACAGATCATTTTCTCAGGAATGACAGCTTAATGGGAGACATCAGAGGCGATCGGTCCCATGTGCCTTGATTCTTATTAACCGTGAACTTTTCTGCTAATCACTTGACATTTAATTAGCTTGGATATGAATATGTGAGTGATAATCTCAAACTAAAATGCCAAACTTGAAGGAAAGTTGTCAGCTGTTGGGCTTCCCTGTGCATCTCCTTCAGGGTTACAAAGCTAATTTGCCATGGTTTATCTTAGCATTTGGTGTTAAAACAAGAGCAGCCCAATTCACAGATTCTCTGAATCTTTGCTTTACAGAATAAACAGCACGTTATTCATTGCGCAAGACCTGCATTGGAATTATTTTGTCCTCACTAGCTTCAGCCCCATTTAGATTTGGTCTTGGGCCAAAGCAATTGCATCAAAACGGATGTGGCCAGTCCTGGATGTGTGATTTGTGGTGTGATGGATGCAGCTGATTGCATTATAAATGTGCCAAGATTCCATTTCTAGTGCTACAGTTAGATGCACTGAAAGCAACTCCAGGAAAAAACTATGACTGCGAGGATAAAAAAATATGGATGATTTTGGGATTCTGGATAAAGAAGTAGAACATCAATACTGAAATATGATTCTTTAAAAAAAAAACATGAATTGTTTAACATTTAGAGTGGATAATATTTTGGTACTTCTGACTCTCTGGGTTTAAACAGCTTCAGGCAAAAGTAGAAAAAAGATATCCGTGCTAAATTTTAAATCAGTTGAAGGCAACAGATATTTCCCAAAGCAAAACTTAAGCAAGGGTGATGCAGATAGGGGGACCCATACGTTTGAGGAAACTACAAAAAGTGAAAAAAATAAAATGTATGAGGTGTCCACATTCGAACCAGATTTATTTTCATGCTTTCATTTTGTATTAAATTATGTATTTTTCTGTATGCATAACAATCCTTTTTATGGTTAAGAATTCATAAAACATGATAAAAAAAAAAACATAGCCATCAATACACCTTCTGTATTCTGAACCTACATTTTGCAAATCTTTCATCTGACTAATTTTCTCTACTTTCACACACCAAATCTTCTAACAAATCAAGGGCTGGTGCTGCTGGTGCTGGAAATATTAAGTCTTGTATAAGCCCATAATCCCTCGCAGTAATCATGTGTCAGCAAAATAAGTTTTCCTCTCTAGCCATTGGAGGAGTTTTGGAGAAGAAAGCCTCATGGGTCCTGCTGGTTTCACTCAAATCTAACCTTTTGTGAACCTCGGAAAATTGACCAGGCATGTCTGGTCCTTCTGAGAGCAGAAACTTGGGCAGGTTTTTCACAAAAACATTATTAAAGATGTCCTTTAGAGAAATGACTTTTCACAGATTGCGGCTGTAGTGATGGAGTTTAGCGCTGCATGCAGAGAACCATTATTACAAGTTCCCTGGTGCTTGCTTTTGTTTATCCATCAAAGAACGAAAAAAAGTGTTTTTCAGTGTAAAAGAAAATGCAAACTACTAGTTCAGAACTGAAGAAACAAAACCATGCATTGAACAATCCCAAAATGTTCATGGTAATAAGATTGCTGATACTGCATTTGCATGAATTGTACAGTACACCAATAAGGCATAACATTATGATGGGCATGGGCACCCTGACTGGGCTATAGCTCAGCTGTCTTATACACAACAAACTGCAATGCACTGTGTATACTGATACCTTTTTATCAGAACTAGCATTACATAGACCAGCCTTTACTCCCCACGTGCATCAATGAGCCTTGGCTACCCATGACCCTGTTGCCGGTTCAACAATGCTCCACTTAAACCGTTTGATAGATACTGACCACTGCAGACTGTTTACCTCCCACAAGAGCTGCAGTTTTGAAGATGCTCTGACCCAGTCGTCTAGAGAGCACAATTTGGCCCTTGTCAAACTCACTCAAATCCTTAAACGTGCATGTTTTTCCTGCTTCTAACACATCAACATTGAGGACAAAATGTTCACTTTCTGCCTAATATATCCCACCCAATAACATGAAGCCATTATGAAGAAAATCAGTGTTATTCACTTCACCTGTCAGCTGTCATAATTTTATGCCTGATTGGTGTATATGGATTTCAGTACTGGGACACCTGACATTCCAGCCATATGTGGAGTGGTATATCTTGAGTGGTCTGCTACAGAGCTTTGACCTGAACCCTACTGAACACCTTTGGGATAAATTGGAACACTGACTGCACCCCAGACCTCCTCAACCTAAATTAGTACCTGACTTAACTTACACCCTTGTGGCTGAATGAGCACAAATCAGTGGGGCTACATTCCATGAGAGTGGGGCTACATTCCATGAGAGGGAGATTAATATTACAGCAAATGTGGAATAGGAAGTTCAAAAAGTGCATATGCATATTATGCTCAGGTGTCCACAAACTTTTGTCCGCATAGTGTATCAATCCAGTCTGGTGCTCGTAGTCAGTGCTCGAGCATCATCTTTTTCTCCCTCGGAATAGCACTATCACTGTACTCGGGCCTCCTGTATCCCACTTCACACCAGAAAGAGACACACCAGTGAGTTGACCTGGCTGCAATTCCAAGTTCTGTCACACAATTCCCAGAGACGCCGTAGCCCTTATCAGATCAGCAGCCAAATACTTCACAGTGCCTCCCATCCCGCAACGCAAAATATGTCTTCCTCCCTCGCCTTGTCTTACACAGGATTTAACAAGGCTGTCAGCACGTTTATTGGCTTATTTACTCTCTCAACTCTCGCCAGCAAAAACACCATATAACAACCGAATGAAATGCTGGACAAATACTATACACACACCGAGGCGTCTTGGGTGATGCATTGTCGCAATATATGAAGATATTGAATATAAGATTTCAAAGCTAAACTTACATAGCGAAGCATTAATATCTTAGCCATAAATATAAACTAAAGTGCTGTTCAAATATTTGCAATGCAGTCATAAACGGTGGGGTTTAAACTATTGCATTTTACTGTAGTTACAAGTGTGACACCACAATTTCACAAAAAGAACATTGATTTTGTCTTTCGTAGCTTTACAAATAAAAAATACTGTGCGCATATTCTAAAATATGCTAGTGCAAAACATATCTTAAATGAATAAAAAGTCAAACAACTGATGAAGAAGAGCTGTATAAGGAACACCCTATTCATTATTGGGTTTCGTTCTCAGCTTGCATTTTAATAGTCTTTTTTGTGTGTTTTGTGTGTAAATTTATTGCAATTTTTTTTCTTTCCAATAATATGATTTTCAGCTTCTACTTTGCTGTTTAACTGCCGTATAATGTTTTTACCATAAGTGTAAAATTGTCCAGGAGCTACACCACATGACCAAGACATTGGGTCACCTGAATTGTCCTACATAATTGTATAGGATGTCTTTCATTTACAATTATGCCTCTATGCACAAAGCCAACTCCATGCAGACATGGTATACATGGGTTATAGTGGAAGATCTTGAGTGGCCTGATACAGATCTCTGAACTCAACCCTTTTCAACACCCTTGGAATGGAATGGAATATAATGTTCATAAGGCATGTAGGAATCCTACGCTCAATTGTCCACAATTTCCATATAATGACCTCAGAAAAATTTTCCATAAAAAAAATGTATGAAATGTCCTAGGTGAACTCTATGCTTAGCTATATTTTTCTGTGCTAATAATTGGTTTCTGCTAGCTTTCCATTAGTTGGCCCTTTAGGCATCTAATTACTATTCATACTTTTTTTTTAAAGTTAGTCACAATTTATTATATAATAATGTGTATGACATATTTATCACACTGTCAAAGTGTTTATGTTCTGCATAAACACAAATCTTTCTCTAAATATTTAGACATCTAGTTTGAAGCATTCATTCGGGACTCATGCTCTCGCTCTCAACATTCGATACAGGGAAATAAAACCTCTCCTGTTATCCTGCTCATACACACTCATAAAAGTTGCCATAAAATCGCTCTCTGGAGATTTAATCCAGAGCTTCAGCGTGGCTGTGAACGGCAGTGCCATTAAAAGCTTCAAATGAGGGCTTTTCTACCGTGTTTCCAGGATTAATTTGTTCAGATGCGTTTCTCCTCCCGTGGCGGAACGTCTAATCAGGTAAAATCCGCAAATAGGACATAAAACTCTGCTGAGAGGTTTTAACGAGAAGCAGGCAGGGTAGTTAGATTATGTCTAAATGGGCATCAGGGGAAAGGGCTAGTCCCAAAACAGATGCAGTCAGGTATATAAAATCACTTGAAAAATATTAATTAATTGCATGTAAAGCATGTAACATAAATCAATAATGAAAGAGGAACACACCAGATAAGTGAATCATGTGGCATGTGGAAACAAATCAGTAATATGTGACTAATCATGAAAAAATATCGAAACCATTTGGGTCACATGCAAAAATCAATAATGTGCAAAGAATCCGGTTTATGCAAGTGACCATGTGAGACACACACAAAAATTAATCAGTAATGTGTAAAGATTAAAAATATACATAACATACCATATATATATATATATATATATATATATATATATATATATATATATAAATCTCTTCAAGGGCCAAATTGTGATGGCTAGATGACTGGGCAGAGCATCTCCAAAATTGCAGCTCTTATGGGGTGTTCCCAGTCTGCAATGGTCAGTATCTATGAAAAACCAGCAACCGGGTCATGGGCGACCAAGGCTCAATAATGCACATGGGGAGCGAAGCTGGCCTGTGTGGTCGGTTCGTCATGTGCAAAAAGTAATCAATACGTGACAAAATCACATGGTTTACGTTCAAATGTTTCCTTATGGAGAGGAGAGGAGAGGAGAGGAGAGGAGAGGAGAGGAGAGGAGAGGAGAGGAGAGGAGAGGAAAGGAGAGGAGAAAGAATAGACAAGAGGAAAGATAAGCAAATGACAGGACAGGAGAGGGGAAAATAGTAAAGTACAGATTAAAAAAAGAAGAACAGAAATGGGAAGAAGATAAAGAGGTACAGTACTAGAAGAAGAGATAATAAAAGGTCAGGACAAGAAGTAAAAAAAAAGAAAAAGGAAAGGAGGGATGAGAAGAGGATAAAGGAGCACCGAAAAGAGGTGCCCCATAGGGGAATTGAGTGTAATAAAGGGAGTTGTGAGTGTATACAGTGTGTGATGCCTCTGATGGAGTAGATCAGCACTTATTATCACATTAATTAACTAATGAAATTAACCCTCGTTTACACCAGATTCATCGTGAGGCGTATTTTCTGAGAAACTCACGAAAAAGGTGGGAAGTGGTTTTATCTTTAACAATACAGTCTATTCACTCATTATTTAACAGTTAAACTGTAAGCTAATAAGGAGGTGCCTGGACCTGGAAAAAAATGCAATTAGAGATCATATTCCTAAATTCATTCATTTGTATTAATTTATTGTTAACTTCATAAGAGATAAAACACTAAGATGAAGAGAAAATAAATGTTTAATTAACTGCTATAATAAAAGTGAGAAGAGGAAGTAACATTTTCTAATAGTTTTTTTGCCAACAGTCTATAACACTAATTGAAGTAAATTGAAACAGAAACTGATAGATTGCAGTAGTATAAGAGAAATGAAACACTGCAGGACCTGCTGTATGGAGACAAATGTTATGTTCATAAAAATGAACTCTGACACATTGTGATGCATTATTGTTGAGTGAAGAGGAGAAAATGGAAGAGGATGGGATGAAGCTCAAAAGAGAAGAGGAGAAAAGTAGAGAAAAAATAAAAATAGAGAAAAATAGATTAGAAATTGGAGGAAAGAATGAGAAAAAAAGGATATATAGGAGATGAGAAGAGAAGAGAAGAGAAGAGAAGAGAAGAGAAGAGAAGAGAAGAGAAGAGAAGAGAAGAGAAAAAAGGGAAAGAAGAAAAAAGACAGAAAAGGAACATTAAAGAAGCAGAAGATAATATAGGATGAGCGGAGAGAACAGAAGAAAATGGAAGAGGACCGGAAATAGGTGGTAGGCTGAAAGAAGAACACAGGATGGAGAAAGGATGACTATATGACTATATGTTCATGGAGTTGGCTTTGTGCACAGGGGCATTGTCAGGCTGTAACAGATAAACATTCTTTACAACTGTGTGTCTTCAACTTTGTGGTAACCGTTTGGGGAAGAACCACACGTAAATCAAATAACCAAGCAGAATTTTTCCTTTTGAAACCTGTCTCATACTACTATAAGCTGAATTTTAATAAAGAAAAATGAGACATTTTCCGTATTCATGCATTCATGAATATGCATTCGATTAGCCTCGATGCGTGAACAAAACCATTTCAGTCCAAACTCTCTCTTAACTAAAGCTCTTTTAGTCCTCCAGAGTCTGCATCTTTCTTTCAACAGTCATGTCTGATGATAATCTTTGGAGAGTTGTGCACAAGTAAAGTGAGAAAGCGAAAGGGAACGTTGACTTTGTAAAGTGCCAAAGCGTTTTTTTTTTTTCTTTTTTTTTTTTGCATTACTCATGTTTTCAGCTCAGGTTATATATGC
>JAAIIK010000172.1:1023660-1036759 GCA_014706435.1 Silurus glanis
TGTGTGTGTGTGTGTGTGTGTGTGTGTGTGTGTGTGTTCTTAGAACTAAGTTGTCCCAGAGAGAGAGAGAGAGAGAGAGAGAGAGAGAGAGAGAGAGTGAGAGAGAGAGAAAGAGAGAGGAGAAAAAAACTTGAAGTTTGAGAAAAATGACAAACTCTGGCGCTCATAACTCATATACAGGACTTTGTGCTTATTAAAAGCTAAAAGGGGTGGGGATGGGGGGTCATTATATAGTGGTAACGGAATCTCTAGCCCAGGCTGGCATATATACAGCATCGTGAGCTCATCTTGATGCTATAGCTTTCAGCAAATCCCTCCATCACTCCTGACAGTTGCACTGTACATTGTTCTCTGCCAACTTTGCCACACTGAACATACACTGTATACACAAAGGAATCATAACAACGGAGATTTTGTTCAGTGCGTGTCCTAAGAAAGAGTACACTTTGCTTAAATCCAATGTGCAAAACATGATACTTTGTCTCATTGTATTAATTATATGGAAGTGTTACATTAGATATGCTATTAAAATAAATATGGTTGGAAATTTGATTGTTGAAACTGTCTTATACATATGTCTTAAAGAATGGTGATCAGTATGGGGTATTGCACTGTAATTTGTTAATAATTTAACAAATTACAGTACATAATTTAGCAAAATGGAGCAATTTATAGTACTGAAATGAAAACATTTTCAAGTTTATCCATTATCCAAACAAGTTTATCCATTACTTTACATGTACAACCTGGCAGCATCCCAAAGTATTGTACTGCATATACGCTACAAAATTTTTACAACAAATTTTGTTGTATCGCTGTCGTCAGCATAAGATCGAAAATTCATAAGTAAGGGACTATATAAGTCAGGAATATATAGTACTAGGCAAACCTTTGGAGACAACTTCTTCATTGTTTTTTCTTGTAAATTAATGCTGAAGACATTTAAGCTGTGAAAGAACATGTATGAAATTATGTAGTGAACAAAATGTGTTAAATAACCCATTTACACTTGGCCAACTCATGGAATTCTCACATCAGATTCACAAGGTATTCACCTGGAATGGTTTCCAGTTCACAGGTGTGCCTTGTCAAGAGTAAATTTTTCTGGCATTTCTTCTCTTTAAATGTGCTTTAGAACATCACTTGTCTTGTGCAGAGGAAAGGGGACATTCAGGCAATATAGCCCTATTATTGCTACTAAAACTACTGTACAAATCCATATTATGGCAAGAAGCATTTAGTTAAGAAAAACAGTCCATTATAACTATAAGAAATAAAGGTCGTCACTACAAAAATTTCAAGAACTTTAAACGTATCCCTAAGTGCAGTCGCCAAAACCATCAAAAGCTATGATGAAACAATAGGCAACTTGCTAGGCCATGAAACACAAGATATGGACAATAGATCAGCGGAAACTATCCTTTGGTTTGACAAAAAAAATTTGAATTTTGGTTCCAATTACCGTGTCTTTGTTAGAAGTGCAGAGGGTGAACAGATGGCTCCTGAATGTGTGGTTCCCATTGTAAATTACGGAGAAGGAGGTGTGATCATGTGGGGGCGCTTTGCTGGTGACACTGTTTGTGATTTAGTAAAAAATTTAAAACATTCTTAACCAGCATGGCGACCACAGCATTTGGCAGCGACATGCCATCACATCTGGTTTGCACTTCCAACTGGAGAATGACCCCAAACACACTAATAGCTATTTGTTCAAGAATGAGAGTGATGAAGTGCTGGATCAGTTGACCTGGCTTCCACAATCACCCGATCTAACACCAGTTGAGATGTTTTGGGATAAGTTGGACGGGAGAGTGAAGGAAAAGCAACCAACAAGCACTCAACTCCACTGGGAACTCATGGTGGCTACATCATGAGGCAGACTAAGAGAATGCCAAGAATGTCTAAAGCTAAATTTATAAAGAACATATTGCAAAGTTGCTCAGGTATAAAACTAATAATATTATTAATAATAATCATCATCATCATCATAATAATCCTGGCAATAAAAAACAAAAGACATATGTGTATCTGCCATACAGTATGGCAAGATTATATTCTTCTCATCACAATTTTTCACCTCGTAGGAATTGGTCACATAAAGCACAGTGACGCATGGTTTAATTAAAGCAAGACATTCAAAATACCAACTTTCTCTCGGAAGCACAGAAGCTGCTCATTATCGGTGCAATCCTAAAGGGCAGTGCCTGAAAATGAGCTGAACAAAAATTAACTTTTTACTTTTTTTTTTTACTGAAAATATTTCTGCAGCCTCTTCTGTTATAGGAGGTCGAAAATGTGTACACTTTGTCTTGTAGGCGGCCTGATTGCACTGCATTTCAGCAAAATATTAACAAATCTCAACAATATATGAAGGAAAGTTTGTGGACCCCCGGCCATAAGATAAGTATGTTCTTTTCGAACATCAAATTCTACATTTAGTCCTAATTTGCTGTTATAATAATCTCCACTCTTCTGGGAAGATGTTCCATTAGATTTTGGAGTGTGCTTGAAAAGATTTGTGCTCATTCAGCCAAAAGGGTGTAAGTAAAGTGATGTATTAATGTGGGTTGAAGGGGGTTGAAGACAGAGCTCTATAGCTGGTCACTTAAGATCTTCCACTGCAACCCATGTAAAGCATACTGTATCTTCATAGAGCTGGCTTTTTTGCACAGGGGAATTGTCTTTTGGGAACAGGTTTGGGTCTCAGTTCAACTGAAGAAAAAAAAAAATTATGCATTCTATATAATTGTGTGCCTCCAACTTGGGGATGAATTACATATGGCTGGAAAGGTCAAGTGCCCCAATACCTTTGTCCACATAGTGTAGTATCTAGTCATCTTCACACAAATCACACATTGGAGGCCCAAGTGCTTTAAATGCAAGTACCTTGTGGTACCAAGTGGTACCTTGACCTACGAGTTTAATTTGTTCCGTGGACTAGCTTGTGTCTCAATTTGCTCGCACATCAAATCTATTTTCCCCATTCAAAATACTTAAAATGGCATTAATCCGTTCCAAACCTCAAAATGCCACCCCGTTTTTATGTTTCATGTTATTAAATTAGGAAAATACATTTCTAAATAACAAATCTTGTATAAAAACATAATAGAAAGAGTATGTAAAGATATAATAAGGTTTTATTCAGTGTATTTACCTTGGAGATGAGATGACTTGAGCTAAGCGGAGGCGGAGGGAAAACTCGTTTTTTACCCTAAACTTTTAATTTTTTACTTTTTCTTCTTTGCTTATCTTAATTTTCGTCACAATCTTCGCTTTCTGGCTTCGCTTTGCCATCTCGCAGCGGCGTCTCGAGCTCTTACCTCAATTTTAACAAAGCAAAAAATCAACGGAGTGACCGCTCGTACCTCGGAAAATTCGTACATTAATGGACTCGTAGGTCAAGGTACCACTGTAGTTTTAACCGCAATTTGCCTCTTGCAAGGCATCAGGCAATACACACATCTTAAGGCCCAGCATTATAAAGGACACTTGGCTAAGAATTTAACTCCTCAGCCTAGACATAGAACATATCGACTCATGAGTGCATGACATGTACATCTCTGGATGCCAACAGGACTCAGCTGAGTCAGAAAATGTAAACATTTTAGTGATGTCTTTTTATCAGGATAGATGCACAGTGTCAAGAAGAGGGGTTTGTCTCTGCAATGTGACTCATTGGTGACACAGGGAAAATGGCTGGCTGTTTCTAGATTTATGTGTCACATGATCTCCACTTATGGAGTCAAGGGTTGATGATGACAGTTTGTTTCACACTTTATCAGAACGGTGTACACTCAGGCATACAGTATAGAGTGGCAGGCAGACATGTAGACAGGCAGTCAGACAGACGAATTGTAGACAGGCTTGCAGACAGACAGACAGACAGACAGACAGACAGACAGACAGATATGTCTCAATTGTGTACCGACTCAGTATACAAATTTGAGTTTTTCTATAGGATATGGGGTCTTTAGAGCATTCTTTTCACCCTGTGTGTGTACTGTAGCTAAGTGTGTGCACAGTATCCAGCAATCCCATCCCCAGGCACTTTCTGCGCTGTAATTCTCTCTCTCTCTCTCTCTCTCTCTCTCTCTCTCTCTCTCTCTCTCTATCTCTCTCTCTCATGACAAATGTTTTGGAAAACAGAGAGCCCACTCAGGACATCTTTATTGTCCTCAGGGATATTATAACCTGCTAATTAGCTAATAGCCTCAATTGAGCATTTGTTCATCACATCAGCACAGTGGCAGTACATTTAAAGAGGCCAAGGATCTTTAATCTGTCTTTAACTATTCAACATTAGATGTGATCCATTTATTTCTATTCAGGCCTCAAAGAGAGACTAGCGGTGAAGCACTGTTTTTTTTCTCCAGACTATCCTGATCCTTACATCCCTAACAATTAGCTACACTGATCTTTCTGACTCATGAAGAATGCTGCCGTACTTGAGTGGGTTTATGTATCTGCATCTCGGGGCCTACAGGAGGAACGCTAAGCGGTGCGGCGGTGTAGATCACAGCGGCCGCCTCGCTTCTTCCCGCTGCAGGATGTTGAAGAGCGTAGGAGGAAAAAGCTCAGCTCTTTGTTCATCCCAGAGAAGTGTGAAGTAAAGATTGCTTGGCTTGCCTGTTCAATGAGAGACCTGTTTATTTCCTAGAAAAGCAACATTTAATAGAACTGTCCTGCAGACACCATCATTTTTTTTTATAGCTTGCATTCTTGTATTTCTAATGCTTTGAATTTTGGAAGAAAAGAGAAGGGAAGGCATTTGAGCAGCAGTGTTCTCAAGTAGCATGATGTCCTCTTCTCTCTAATGGAGTGAAGCTAGTCAGTCTGACTCACTTTACACACTGAAATTATACACTGTCTATTAAATCAAATACAAATAATTTATTACATATATATATATATATATATATATAGTTTTTACTTTGTATAGCAGCTATAAATAATCTATCCCTTACCAGCCCTTTCTCCTTTTTTTTTTTACATCTGACTGTTACAAAGACACTAGAATTAAAAACTCTGCAATTGAATAAACATCACCCTATAAAAAAACTTCAACACATCAATAATTACCATTACAACTTTTTGTCAAATGATACATTTTCCTTACAATGTTATTACAGAAGAAAAATGCAGTGGTGGACACAAACACAAACCATGTACAGTCAGACCCTGACGTACGACATATCTACTTACACATCTTCGAAGATACGATAGTATGAAGCGATGCAATTGCTGTACCATACTGAGGTGCAGTTTGTGAGGATGCTCTCAATAGTACAGTGGATAAAAGTTATCCTGTATCCTGTAGCACAGGCAGGACTCTTTAAGCCTCCTCAGAAAATGCAGGCACTGTTGTTCTCATCAGGATATAAGAGTTCAGAGACCAGGGGAGATCCCCAGAGATGTGGACTCCAAGGAACTTGAAGCTGGGCATGCGCTCAAGAGCAGCTCAGTTGACCTGAATGGGACAATGAGTGTGATTGCCAGCTCATCTTAAATCCACAATGACCTCCTATGTCTTATTTGTGTTGAGCTCTATTAGGTTATTGTCCTAACACCATGCTACTAGGTGCTGGATCTCCTCCCTGTAAGCCGTCTCATCAGCCCTGAAGATGGTGCGCCCCTCGAGGTCCAGCACGCTGTTTGGACTTCCGAGAAGACCATAATATTGCAGTCGATTTCAATCGAGTTTTTTCAAGTTAGAGTCAAGAGTTCCAAACAGATCGTGTGCTTTACCCTAATTGGTGACTTGCTTCCTACTTGACCAGTTACGTTTTTATCTACTCATGAATAAAAAGGAACGACTGATTTCCCAAAATGTAGATGAGTAAAAAAGAGTAAAAAAAAAAGACATATGACTGAAATGTAGTGTAGTTGAAGTAAAAGTCTCCCAAAATGGAATTACTTAAGTAAAGTCCAGAAACTTGAAAAAGATACTAAATTACAGTAACAAATACATTTACTTCGTTACTGTCCACCACTGGAAAAAATTGATTCAAATGAGTAAATTAACATAAATTTACTGGAAACAACTTCTGACCAATCAGAATTTAGAATCCAACAGTGCTGTGGTGTAAATTACCATAACAGCACATCCTGAAGTCTTTTATTCGTCTTATTGCACAGCCACTGGCCAATGACAATTCTACATTTAGGTTATTAATTAAAGATTGACACGCTTTGCTTTTCTTATTTGAATAATTTTCTGATTTGAAAAATTTGATTTGATTTATCCGAATGTTTTTGTCTTATTTCCAAATCCAATTAGGGGACAAATGCTCATACATTATGAACAAAACCTCCCCAAACTGCAGTCAGGCGAAATGTAAGGACATGTTTTATTTTAAATTTTTTCCTCTTTAGTGCAGCTCAGCTGTGGTTAATACAACTTTCTTTAATTAGACACAGAGGAATATGATGGAGAGCTGCTGGGTCGGTTTAGGAACAAGAGCACAGCAGATGCCTCATGGGTGATGAAACTGTTTTTGTGTGTCATTCTAGGGGAGATAAATGTCTCTTTTGTCCTCACATGGTGTCCAGGGTCCCCTGATGAATGATCTCTGCTGTATCTTTTCTTCATAACAGGATAGCGATGAATACAAGGACATGAGGAAAAAGTCCCGCATTGTGAGCTGTGTAAGTTTTTAAGCACAAAAAATGACACGAAAATGGATTTTGGTAAAGGTGTGTTTCAATTGCAAAATTGTCAATTTATATGACAATATACAGCCTAGAATGGTGTTGTTTGTAATAGAACTTATAGAACTCAACTTACGGTTTTTCGACCTGACGATAACGAAAGCAATTTGACAAAATTGAGAACGTAACAGAGAATAAGTGGTACGATGTGTTGGGACACGGTGTCGCCAAGACTCGTGAACTGGCGCTCGTGCATGCATTCTGTAACGTAACTGTAAAGTTTATACATTATGCTCTGTTTAGCTAAATTATGTGCTTTCATTTGTTTAATTATTAACAAATAACAGTATACTACCCCATACTGATCAACATTCTGTAAGATTCCTGGGTAGGCTAGACCATGTCTTAACTTACGTTATTTTCAAGTGACGATGGGGTCATTGCAATGCATCTCTATTGTAAATCTGGGACTACCTGTACTGTATACAGGCAAAAGTATTGAAACTATTGACTTTTTCATTCATACTGTATGTGGTTTATCCACAAAGTGTTAGCACAAACCTGGAGGCACACAACTGTATAATATGTCTTTGGAAATGGTAGCATTAAATTTTTCCCTTCGCTTTAACTAGGAGATCGAAACCTATTCTAACAAGATAATAGCCCTGTCCACAAAACCAGCTGCATGAAGATATGGTTTACATGGGTTGGAGTGAAAGATCTTGAGTGGCCTGCTACAGAAATCTGACCTTAACTCTATTGAACAACTTTGGGATGAATTGGAATAGTAACTGCCCCCCAGGCCTCCTCACTCTACATCACTTTACTAATGCCCTTGTGGTTGAATGAGCACAAATCTCAACAACCACGTTCTAAAATCTAGTGGAATATTTTCCCAGGAGAGTGGAGGTTATTGTAACAGCTCATATTATCCTCCCTCGACTTTTCCTTGTATTAATGGGCTAAAATAATGCAGCATGTGTACCACTCCAAATTGTCCAAAATGGAATTTCGAAATGTAGAAGAGAATACATAGACCTCAAGTAATTCTCAAGACAAGCCCAATATATTATTCAATCTAAAACCATCAGCCATATGTTCGCACTTCTCCTAATTCTACTATGGGGGTTTAACCGCTGACCGTCTTAATCATTAACCCTTGTGTAATCATTCGATATCGTGGGAACGAGGTCTATTAAACACGCCGCTGATCCAGATGGGCGTACAGATGGTGGATGGAAAGCTCGGGAGTGGCCTGACGCCTTTTTAATACTGACATCATCATGCTTCAAATGACTCGTATTTGATTACGCTGACAGCGAAGATGCTCCGCAAAGGATTTGAGGTTTCTAAGTGCTCTGGCTCTATAGTGAATTTTAAAAACCGCACTCCTGCAGGGTCTATTGGAGCAGATGGATCCTCTTTACGGGGTGCTGAGTTGACTTGTTTGCTAAGGATCCTTACACAGTAGCTGCTAAATATTTCAATCTAGACAGCAACTCATTTATAAATAATGAGCAGCCGATCACGTTCGACAGCGCACCCAGCGCGAAATTACCCAGCAAACTTACTCAGGGTTACACAGAGCGAAAAAAGTATGAGGAAGGGTGTAATTTACCAGCCATGATTTTGTTTTTCGTGTCTGAGAACACCTCGATCCCACCCTTCCCATGAACTGCTCATTACGCGCTTCTTCTTTTATAAGGCAAAAAGCTATAAGGGCTTCCATTAACAGAGAAAAGAGATATTGATCAGGGGCCATTTCAAGTCCCTTTAAAAAAGCTTGTCTGGTGTCTGGTTCAGGATGCTGTCCATCTCCGTTCATCTCAGCTCGAAATGCAAACACAGATAGATTAGTTCATTGCTCCCTGCCTGCTTTTGTTTTACGAGCACTTCTATACATTTGCTGTAAGATGAGTTTTAAGATGGCTGTTCACTCCATGTTGTGATTGTCTAATCTCATGTCTGCATAAATCTTGTTTTGATTCTATGAGTGACTCGACACTCAGATGGGGTGCTAAGTTTGATGACACTGGACGTCTAGCCTTATGAGGTTAGATTAAAGATCATGATGCAACTCTCATTTTTGGGCCGACAAACCAATTAGAAAACTATTAACTGCCATTTGATGTTGTTTAGAGTTGTGTACAACCGTACATATGTAACTTTTGGATCATCCTTAAGAAAAAATAATGCATTAATTATTTGAATAAATCATTACTCAACAGATAATATATGAATCTATTGACCTTATTATACATGTATGATAATAATAATAATAATAATAATAATAATAATAATCAGTCCAAAAATCTGTTTTGTGAAGCTGTTTTGTTACAATAAATCATATTTGCAGTTAAGTAATGTGTTTACATCTAGGACTACTTATGCAACATATACACTATATGGACAAAGTATTGGGACTAGTGGAGGTTATTATAAAAATGCAAATGGGGATTAAATGTGGAATGGGATGTTCACATCTTATGCTCAGGTGTAGACATTGTAGAATTTTTTTATTCACAATGTATTTCTTATCATTGTTTAAAAAAATAATAATATTCTACAGTCTTCTACATTTTTTTTTCTTTCAACTCTGTGATATAGATGCTGACAAAAAAAATATTTTAAACCTTTATAATTAAAAACTTACAATCTGTTGTACCTAAACTACACACAGGTGAGCCCAGAAAAAAATGGACGTATCCAGACTGTAAAATATGAGAATCTTTCTCTCAATAAATAGTGATGCAATTTTGAACCTTAAATCGACAGCTCTAAATACTGTCCCTGTATCTCGTACATGGCGTTCATACACCATAAACAGAAGCATCAAACCTATAACATTTCATAACTGAAGCAGTATTCAGCTAAACATGCCAGATTTCACAAGTTAAATTTAGAGGTGTCAGGTTGAATTTCGTGAAATCATCACTGACATGCAGGCAATGTGAGCGGAGAAAAAAAAAAATCATGTATGTTATCTTGGAAATACAGTAATGTTGAATCCATGTCTGCTAAATGCACCAGAAACCACTGAACGACAAGATTCCCATCGTTCACAGCCGTGTGGCTAATTAAAAGTGACATAACAAGGTCGTATTTAGAGGACAGAGCAAAAGAATGATGGGAAACGCAAAAATAATGCATAAGAAAGAAACTATTTGAGCAATGCAGATGTGTTTTCCAAACATTTCATCATGTAAACCATTTGTGGCAGCGCTTTATGAACGAAATTCTGAACAAAAAATCCAGCGTTTGATGAAAAGCGACAAAAGCTAACATGCAGTTTTCCCGTTTGATTGAAAAATGATGAAATACAGATTGAGTTTCAGTGGGGTTTGAAACGCCACCCAGTCGAATCGTGCATACCTTATTCACGGGTAAAGGGTAGTATTAGTTTTCTCTGTAGAGCGGAATAAAAATTACCTGTCCACACAAGCATACAATTGTAGACACAACAACAGCTTAGAGTACACAGCCCCAGACATAATGAAAAAAAAAAACATTCATGAAAAATCTACGAAAGCAGCCTGGGAAAGCTACACCACATGGTGAAATTTTAACACATTCATTTTTACCAGTGGTAGGCCGTGCATTTGCTACCTGGTCCTTCATGGTGCACAGGGGCATTATCATGCTGGAACAGATTTGGGTCTCCTAGTTCAAGTAATGGGGAAATTTTATGCTATTGCCTCCAAAGATATCTTATATAATTGTGTGCTAACAATCTGTGGAATTACCACATATGGCTGGAAAAGTCATGTGTCCCAATACTTTGTCTATATAGTGTGTGCATGTGTCTATGTTAGGGGGTTGGTGGTCTAGCTGGTTTTGTCTCAATAACAAGCCCTTCTCCTATTTGAAGTGTGTTCCTTTGCGCATCTCACAGCAGAGACCTTGTAGTAAGATTGTCAGCGCAATGTTTTTTTGTCGTCTCTTTTCTCAAACTACACTCACTTTTTTCAGTTAGGCAACAACAAAAAAACATAACCTCACTCACTCTGTCAGCAACTGGTGAAGGGAAAAAACGCCTCTCATTCTGATCAATACGTTTCACTGACAGTCGAACGTAATTACCCGGTTTTGCCAGATTTTGTCACAGAGAGCAAGAATCAAAGCCAAACCTCTGAATGGGTGAATATTGGATATTTTTGTGTGTTTGCTACAAATCCTATAAGGTTTTTTTTGTTTTGTCGGCTTCAGTAAATATCAGAAACAAGGATAGAGTTTCATTCTTTGCATTGCATCGACTCACTCTAGTTTTGTCCTGTTTTTAATTATTCTTTCAGTGTACAGTATCATACTCAGCTTTCTCTTCACCTAAGCAGGGAGCTCATCTCATTTTGATAGATCGAGTCTATATTGAGGCCCTTTATGGCTAGACGTTCATGCATCCCCAACAATCCCTCCAATATATCATTGTTAAATCTTTTATCTAATCTAAAATCATTTCAGATTTCATTTCCTTTTCATCTTATAATAAGCACCATTCTTTTGGGAAGGCTTTCCACTAGATGTTGGGGTGTGCCTGTTTCAGATTTGGATCATTCAACTACTAGAATATTGTTGAGATCATGAGCTGATGTTGGTTGCAGAGGTCTTCAGTGAATGCAGGTGTTCAATGGAGTGGAGGAGATCAAAGCTGTGTGCAAGACACACAAGTTCTTATATTCCAATCAACAAACAAATGTGTTCATTGACTTTATTTTCTGCACAGGGGCATTGAAATGCTGGAAGTGTTTGCGAATTTCCAGTCAATGTTACAGCATTCTATATAAGACTCTGCTTCCACATATGCTCAGGTTGCACATACTTTTGGCCATGTAGCATGTAAACAGATTCCAAAAATGGTTTGCAATAGCATTCAGTTTATTAACTTCTGAATGAAATACAAACATTTAATTTCAATACTAAAAAAGTAAAAAAAAAAAAAAAAGTACATTTATCTAAAAAAAAAATACCACAATGATGTTGAATTCTTGATGCAGATTGGTTAGCTTTAAATAAAACTTTTTTTGGTTTATTGGTGTGGTACATATTCAGACAATCGAACTTTAAACGGTGACAGTGCCTTCGCTTCATCGTGCACGACGCAGGCTGTTGCTACTTATTAAAGATTCTCGAAGGACGTGTTGGAGACTGGAAATCATTCTCTTTGTTTTTACAGTGGCAGGCCTCAGAGAATGTTTGGTTTTTGGTTAGAAGTGAGGGAGAGAAAGAGAGATGGAGAAAGAGATGAAGAGAAGGGATCTTAGTCTCAACACTGCATGTATAATAAGGACCTTCTGAAAGGAAAGAATCAATGTCTAAAGACACCACAGCATTTTAAACTTGCTGGCCCAAAGCCATCATGCTGTATTCTTATATATAAGATCGAGAACATTTCTAGACATTTTGAAAAGGTCAGCTAATCTAGCACTTTTCTAGCTGCAGAATTTTCAATTTACAGCAAAAGTTTTCCATGTAAATATTTGTTTAGTGTTAAGATCATTTGAACATCCTATTTTATATTTGGTCCTTATTTGCTGTTATAATAACTTCTACTCTTCTACTAGTTACTGATGTAGGGTGTGGAGGCCTGCGGTTTAGTCAGTTTTCCAATTCATCCCAAAGGCGTTCAATTAGGTTGAGGTCAGAGCTCTGTAGCAGGCCACTCAAGATCTTCTATTCCAACTCTAACCCACGTAAAAAAAAAAACATGTGGGTGTCTTAGTTCAAGGGAAAAGGGATAGCGCAATAGTTAAGATGCTGGACTTCTGATCACCCTTAACCATCAACTGCCCAGGAGTATGAATCATCTCATTGTAAGTCGTTCTGGATAAAAATGTCTGCCAAATGCTTCCAGTTTTATGCTAACAGTCTGGAAGAAGGACATATGGCTAAGAAAGTCAGGTGCCTGAATGCTTTTGTTCATATAGTATACTTTTCTAGCAAAGGCATTCTTCATGACACCGTGAAGGCATTTATTCTTAGGAACAAGAATAAATATATAATGACTATTTATGCGATGCAACGTAGGTATTGGAGAACATTAAGGTGAGCTATGGAGAAGAAATGGAAGAAGCATGATTTGCATAAACACGCCAAAAGCAAAATTGAGACATGAGTAAAGTGAGAGTGTGTGTGTGTGTGTGTGTGTGTGTGTGTGTGTGTGTGTGTGTGTGCGTGCAACTTCAAAAGCTTCACTTTTCTTCCCAAGACCCCAGGTGTTCATGCTGAGACTACACAATGGTGCCATTTGCTTTCTGCTCCTTTACCTGATCTAAGAGGCAAGAACACACACACAGGACTCATGCATTAACCACCTCAGCAACACACAAAAGGCTTTTAGAAGCTCGTCATATTAAGAGCATTACACTGCCAAAAAGGAACAAGGACATTGGATTGTGAGATTTCCTCTTTGTGTGTGTGTGTGTGTGTGTGTGTGTGTGTGTGTGTGTGTGTGTGT
>JAAIIK010000172.1:1038696-1068091 GCA_014706435.1 Silurus glanis
TTTATTTTATTTTATTTTATTTATTTATTTTTTTAGCATTTGTCACTTCCTGGTCACTAAATTGATATGTTCAATTAATGTGACAACAAACATTGCCTGGGTACGTCTTAGAATTTTACTGCCACCTAGTGTGTGCGTGGCACTGTAAAGTAACTAAGGGATTAAAAAGTTTATATATTTACAATGAAAGTAAAGATTTAAAAGGAATGAATGTCAACTTGTTCTAAATTTGATAATAATGACCTTCAGTCATGCTGATAAATAGCAAGAAGTGGCAGAGCAGTGTGTAACATTGCCAACTCACAGCTCCAGGGTCTTCAGTTCAACCCTGACCACAGGTTACTGTCTTTATTAGAGTTCTCTATGTTCTCTGCAAATTTTCATTTCTATGTATTTTATTGACCAAAGGATAAAACATAGAGCTCAGACAGTCTTAGTAAGCATAGAATAGTGGATGGGAAAAGTGGAAGGTAAGTGTCAATAACAGGATAAGACATAATAAATGTGGAGAAATGAATTAAAGAATTAATTTGTTGGATGAAGCATTGTGAATTTCTTGGATTAGTGTCAATTTGAGCATTCTACTCATCAGTACAATACAAACATTTTTTACCCAGCTTTGATATTTTATGCATGAAAGATGGCCTCATAATTATAAAAGCAAAACCAATGCAAAACCAAGCAAAGCAGGGATTTTGGAAAAATATTATGTGAATTCTATTTAAGGATACAACACTATATGGACAACAGAATTGGGACACCAGACCTTTCCAGTCATAAGTGGTTCCTGCCCAGTTTGGTGGCACAAAAGTTGAGGTGCACAATTGTATGGGATGTCTTTGGAAGAAGTAGTATTAAATCTTCCCTTCGTTAAGAAGACTTACAGTAGGAGATCCAAACCTGTTCCAGCATGACAATACCTCCTGCGCACAAAGCAGGCAAGCAAGAAGATTTTGTGGCCTGCTATAGAACTCTGACCTCGAACCTATTGATCACCTTTGGGATGATTTGGAAGGCTAACTGAGGTTTATTATAACAGCAAATGGGTATTAAGATTAGAAGGGAATGTTTAAAAGCACATACGAATATTATGCTCAGGTGTCTCCAAATTTCTGTCCATATAATCAGAATCAGAATCAGGTTTATTGGCCAAGTGTGTTGACACACACAATGAATTTGGTACATATGTACATTAATAGGTATAAGATTCACCCTATAGATATGAAATTGTGTGTTTTAAAATAAAAAATATAAAACCTAAATACATGTTTAAAAATTCAAATCTCATACAGATATATGTGATTTTATGTGGAAAAGACCAAAGTTGAAGTATCTAGGACCGCTGCATATAATGGTCAAGGAGAATCACAGTCGTGAAGTGAAGGGAGAGATAATATATATATATATATATATATATATACCTTGATTTTTTTTTTCTATTTTTTATATTTCACTGAAAGTACGTTTAAATTTAAACTTAGCATATCCTAGCTTAATACGTTTATGGTGATCACTAAAAAAACTTTTGAGTGAAATAATATTCTATAATATTCTTCTATAGAGTATATCTTCTAATGTTTATATCCAGTTACAAAACAGTGCCATTTGTATTGGTATTTACTTAACAGCTTCTAACAGTTTCTGCACATATTCACCGCCCAATGGCTATTTATTATCTATCTATCTAGCTAGCTAGCTAGCTAGCTAGCTATCTGTCTGAACACTATATAGACAAAAGTTTGTGCACATCTCACTATAGTATTCATATGTGCTTTTTGAACATCCCAGTCCCCATTTGCTGTTATCATTATATCCATTCTTCTTAGTAGTTGTAGAGATTTGTGCTCAATCAGCCACAAGGGCATTACTAATGTCAGGCACTAACGTAGGGTGAGGAGACCTGTAGTGCAGACAGCATACCAATTCAATCCCAAAGGTGTTCAATAGAGTTAAGGTCAGAGCTCTATACCAGGTCACTTCAGATCTTGCACTCCAAACTATATAAAGCATATATTCCTGGAGCTGGCTTTGTTTGGCTCCACTTGTTTAATTAAAAAGAAAATTTAATGCTAGCGCATCCAAAGGCATCCTGTACAATTGTGTGTCTCGAACTTTATGCTAACAGTTTAGGGGAAGAGCCACATATGTCCACATATTGTAGCATACATGCTAATGGCAAAAAGAGCTTAATGACATTCTTAAAATGTTTTAATAGTTGGCTTAACTCATTTCGATTCTATAATTTACATGTATAAGTTCCATGTCCGACATCTTAAACCGTGGGCTAACATGAGTTATCATCTTTAGGATGATGAAAATAAGATGATAAAAATGGTATTATTATGAACTATACATTTTTTTATTTCTTTTATTTTCTTACTCAACATATTTCTGACCAGTCGATAGACAAGTTTTTTACAAGTACAAGTTATTTTTTTTATTTTTATTTGCTTTTTGGTTTATTTCATCCCATGCAGTGTAATCTGAATTTCAACACTCAGCACAAAAAAACTGAGAGGACTAAAACCCAAAATATGGCATATGTGACTGTGGAAGAGACCCTGCATCACACAGTGTTCTCTTCGCGGTTCACAAAAATATAATAAGAATGTCTGAATCCAGGGTACCTTTAGTTTTGCTTAAAAGAAACATGTGAACATTATGCTCTGGAATTTATTTCTGGATATGGCAGGATAATATAAACATTGTCAAAACTTGTTAAGCAGTAAGGTTTTGTAAAAAAAATTGTAAAAAAAACAAAAAAAAAACAGGATATTTTTTGTGTAACGCACTCTGAAGGGAACTGTGTAATGCGCGTTCTGTGAGCTCGATAAATCACCTCTTGTCATTTTTTTCTCAGAGAAACAGAATCAGAGCATCCTCGAAGATGAAGAAATCACAGGTCCACAATAGCCGCCAGATTTGCATCTGCATTTTGCCTTTAATTATTCCCTCATGAAGTGTAGCATTTTAATAATCCTTTTCTATACAGGGCAATTACTCGAAGAGGACGATAGGAGCTGGGGATCGATTGCAGCCATGACCCCTGTGATGAGAAGAGATTGAAACAAGTCCAGCAGGGCAGAGGGCAGGATATCTGTAATTAAGGTATCAGCGCTCACACGTCCTGCCCCAAGAGCATTCAGTCACCATACAAAATTCTAGGAAACATATGATCTCAAAACCTCAAAGTCTTCTCATGTGGGTGCTTCTGGGGAACACAGAAAGATTCCTGAAATTATTTGCCAACTGTTTATGTCTCCATAGCTGCTGGCAAGTTCTTTTGAAGAACTCCCTAAGCAGTAAGCATTATTAGTGTCTTGATTGACCAGCAAAATGCATCTGATAGCAGGCTATTGAAACAGTATATAAAAAATTAAAACTGTATTAATAATGCTAATGTCTAATCTTTTTAAAAGGATACAAATTAAAACTCAATTGGCTGCCAGGATATAAAAAACACTTGATACAAAGGAGAATACAGTGCCAATAATAATAACAAGAAGAAGTGGAAGAAGATGTTGCTGCTGCTGATGATGATCACGATAATGATTATTATGATAGCTATTATTATGATAGCTATTATTATTATTATTATAGAGAAGAGACCAAACACAAAAATGGAGAGAACAAAAAAAGAAATAGAACAAAAAAAGCACAGGATTGTCAATCTTCAGCCCAGGCCTTACTGTACAGTTGGATGGAAGAGGTAATTTCCAAGCCAAAAGGTTTTTCAGATGTTACTCCAGGGTTGCTGAAGGGCACGAACGAATGCCACCGTCTGTCAGATTACATAATTAATGAATAGCTACAAAGCATACATTACATTAACATGCATATTGGGCATTCTGAGCTATTCATAGCACTCATCTCCCAAATGGCTCAGATTACAGTTTTCTGTTCATCAGTTTCATGAAAACATTATTTATTTCTATGTTCTGCAAACACTAGATTCAGAATCTATAATTTAATTATTTAATGGCTTGTGCAGTACCGATGGTGGTAGTGATGTTTGAGCTAATACAATCAATACACGGAGGTGCACCTCTTTTCTTTACCTTGTTTGAGCATAAGACCACAAAGCCTAGGAACGAGCAAAGCCTAATGAATGCCTGTTGAAGAGATTATTGGATGTATCCTACAGACCATGCTATAGCATACAGTATGTGCAAATATACAACTAAATGGCTTCTGCTGGTAGCTCAATAGTGCAGCTTTCTGGTGAATGTAATTAGCTTGAATATAACCTTTATAGATTATTGGTGTGAGTTTGTTTTATAATTTGAATCATGTATAAAAATGATCGCAATGAAAATTATATAATGATGGCAAAGGTTCATGGCCACCAGACCATAAGATTGTTTTTTTTTTTGTTTTTTTTTTTTTTTTTTATCCTATTCTATGTTTAGTCCACATTTATTATTATAATAACTTTTCCTGTTCTGGGAAGATGCTGCTCTAGCTTCCAAGGGCATTAGTAAAGGGAAAGACATTTGACCTCTGCTATTGATCCAGAATGCAGATACACAACTTGTTTTCAACCTCCTTTGGTTCTCCCAGATCACCCCACTACTACTCTCCCTGCACTGACTTCCTGTTGCTGCCTGCATCAGATTTAAAACACAGATTGCCTACAAAGTAAAAAACAGACCCTCATCCCCTCTACCTTTCAGTACTTGTCACCCCTAACTACACCATCTCTCAGGGAACAAGGAACACATGCTCCCAGACACTTCTTTGCTCTGGCAGCAAGGTTTTGAAACAAACTTTGACTTAATGACTGAACAACGTCTGAAGACCTACATCTCTTGCATTAAAATATATTTTTATTCAAAATTGTTTTTTATAATAACATTTTTCTCCAAGCAAAGTTTTAGTCATATGGTATTGTTAGTCTGTGTACTAATGAACCAGTATAAAACTATAGTGTGTATATATTGATTGAAACTTCAAAGCACTTTGTAAGTCACCCTGGATGAGGGAGTCTGCTAAATGCCATAAATGTAAATGTGCAGCCAGGCACTGATGTGGGGTGAGGAGGACTGGGGTGCATTCAGCATTCCAAAGCATCTCAAAGGTGTTCAATAGGGTTGAGGTTAGAGCTCTATTAGCAGGCCACTCAAGATCTTCCACTCCAGCTAACTTTATGCACATGTTTTGGTCTCCTAGTTCATGTAAAGAGTAAATTACATGCTACAGTTTCCAAAGACATCATCTCTCTATTGTGTATGTAACCCTGGTTCCCCAAAGGAACGAGATGCTGCATCAGCAATGCTTTGGGAACACCTCTGCGTGGTCATGCAAAGGCGTTTCCCAAAGCGTTGTTGACACAGCTCCAGTTCCCGGAGGTGAACCAAAACAATTGTGTGCTTTCAACTTTGTGCTAACAGTTTGGGGAAAGAGCCACAAATGGCTGGAAAAGTCTGGTGCCCCAATACTTTTGTCTATATTTTGTCTTTCTTGGTTGTTTAATTGCTTGGTTCTACCTGATCATTTCTGTAGTTGAACAATTATCTGCATAAATAAATAAATATAAAGATGATAAATCAGTAGAAAAGGGCTTATTGGTTAATGTTTTTGGCCACTGATCAGAAGGTCACGAGTTCACAACCCAGCACCACCTTCATTGGTTTTCAATAAAAAGTCAAAATGAGCAAAATGAGCAAATTGAACAATATATAAACATCTGTATAGAAATCTATGTTTCTAACATTCGGCATTTGGCTTTTTTTGTTTTTGTCCAGCTCAGAATACCAACGACTCCAGCAGCTGCCTGGCATGAATATTGATGCCATGCTGGCACACAGGGAATTTTGTGGTTTCCCTCGAGTCACCTGTCTGTGGTTGACACCTTGCCACATATCAGCATAATTTATTCATAACAGCACCTGCTTCTCACTTACGGCCGAGCAAGATTTCCGCTTAGCATAGTTTTTAATCTCAAACCTGCATGTGCGCAAATGAGAGCCAAGTTTTACACACGCAAAATAATGGTTCGAGTTAAATATCAAAATAATTATAGCTCAATTGAATGTCACAGCCCAGATGTTTTGTAAACTGTGAAATTAGTTTAGACACTTCTTTATTACTTCAACTGCTGGTAGCTACAAAGTGGAGTGCCACCTGCTTCTCTGTCATGTAGTTAAGGAATCTAGCTTATCCATGTAACACTTCACAGGTTGTTTATTTTTTTTGTATAACACTTGGGTGAGATTTTTTAAGTTAAAGAAGTTACAAATGTTTCTTGTTTTCCACCATTGGATGGATGATCATACCAGTCCAGAAGAGAAATAAGAAAAAGTCATGTGAAAGTTGTTTCTTTAATACACTATCTGGACAAAAGTTTGTGGTCATCTGACAATAAGATCTGTTTGTTTATACTTTCAGAACATTCCATAATAAGCTTTAATCTTCAGGGAAGATGTTCCACTAGATTTTGGAGTATGCTTGTGAAGATTTGTGTTCATTTAACCATGAGAGCGTTAGTAAAGTCACGTACCGATGTAGGGTGAAGAGACCTGGGGTGCAGTCAGCGTTCCAATTCATCTCAAAGGCTACTCAAGAACGTCCACTCCAACCCATGTAAACCACATCTTCATGGATTTTCTTGGTACACAGGGGCATTGTCATTGGGTGCCTCCTACTCTGTGCATATATGGCCAGAACAGTTGTGTCCCAATCGTTTTGTCCATATAGTGTATGTGTGCTTATTATTATCCCATTACTGTGCATTATTGCTTAATTGACACTATTAGATATGTGTGTTTCAGCACTGAGATCATTAAAAATGATCTCAGACTGTGAGCTTGACCCAGACGTAATCTAGGCATTGTTGGCATGGTGCATTAGGTTGTGCTTGTCACCAATAATCATGAGGAGGAACTTAAAAGATCATTATCGACTACGTTCTGTAAATGTCAGAACAGCTTTACAAAGACACAGATCAAAGAAAGAGGTTGAGAAGGTGGATGTGCAGGTGGGAAAAATGTATTCGGTGTCCTGAATAGCACTGATTGTGGTCGCCTATTTAAACCCCTCTGATCACCCTGGTTTCCATTTCAGCTTGTTGAATTATGGACGGATCACTCGGCTCATTAAAGAGCACATTCAGGGGTTCGAGTCTAATTCAAAGGCAACAAGCAACTGACTGATGACTCAAGAGAGCTGAAGAAAAATTATAGGAGAAAGAAAGGTGGAGAAGTCCAAAGGGAGTAGCGCTAGTAAGGAAAAGCAGTCCAGATGATGTTGAATTCGTTTTAAAGTGAAGCAAATTTCTGACTATACTTCTGATAAGACTTTGAAAAGCATTTAATTTATGCATTTTTTTTTTTTTATGTATTAACATAAAATTATGGCTTAGGGAAGCATGAAAAACTGCACTACCTACCAACCATCCACATTTAATCAAACTCAAAACATTCTGAGGACTTTATTCAGAATTCATCTGAATTAATATTTTTTATGTTGTCTTTTTTTTTTTTTTTTTTTTAAAGAAAATACAAGCTGAATTACCTCAACAGAACCAATCAAGCCACCCCCTGCACCTTGACAAATTTTGCGCCTTTAAAAATGAGTGAGAAACTTTGAATTCAGCCAAGTGATTGAAATCCAGAAAGTCACGAGGTGAAACTGCAAAGAAAAAAATTCTGCTTTCTTTTTATTGCAATGTTAATGCATGAATTTTAAACTCTTTGTTTCCAAGATAATTACACTTGGTAGGACAGTCCCGTAAAAGATGACGTGGCATTAACCAAAAACGAATGGTTTGAGGTGACTATACTTGCTCAAGAATGAAGGGAAAATGGTGAAACAGTTCTACCAGAATAGAATTTTGATATAATGCCGTGCATTTAGTAGAAAACGAGCACGTGCAGATTTTTAATACCGCTTTTTTTTACAAATAAAGAAGACATTTCTATACAAAAAAAATCATTACCATTATTATACAATTATTCCTAGGCCCCTATTCCTATTGCTTGGCCATGCTTTAATTATCTTAGCAATCAGCATTATGGCCATGTTTGCAAATATGCCTCAGCGTAATGGGTCCAAATTGACGATTTAGCACAGCCAGTCAATAGATCTCTTTTAAGTGGGCCAATGCACTGAATTAATTGCCTCTGGTTTAATTGCTATTTACAGCAGCAGGAAGACTTTAGCGCTTCCAGTAGCAATGGCATTGTCACTGCATTAAGTAGAATTCACAGACGGGAGGGTGAGATCACGAACAGCTGGCTGACAACAAATATGTTTGCTCTTTTTTTTGGCGAATGATTGTCAGCTGTGTGTCTTCGATGCCTCCCATTGTGCTCCACCCACTTGTGACTTGACTTCAGATTTTTTTTTTGTAGATGCGTTGGAATTTTGATTTCATTAATTAGCACCTGCATACATATCCTCACATTTTTGCTGAATTAGTCATCTCACAGCAGAATTGCAGGTCAAAGCACAAGGTAATATTACCTTGGCTTTAATTAGTCTCAGGAGACCTCTCAGTGCAAGGCTATGTACCTGGACCAGCTCATGTTTTATTTAGCAATTTCACCTACTCACGGTTCAAGGTTCAAATGTTAATAGCACTGGACAGATACAACCATCACTCTGGGGGTTTGGCCAGTGGCAGTCTTTTATGTTTCCTAGATAATATGCTTAGTGATTGTTTATGGATATATTGGATCTTATTAATGGTCAAATCTGATGGGAAAAAAGTTCATTTTGTCAGTTTTCCTAATTCACATGTCTGGAGAAATTAAACTCAAGTTGTGGGTAACTATTTAAGAGCAGTATCTATGTTATTAATAATTCTATTGATTTCAAGTCTATTTTTTTAAAGGGATAAAGCCATTGCAATAAAGATGCAGAAAATATCTCTGATTATATGTGCACACATGGGAGCTTAGTACTTAATAATAGATAATGATGTTGAACCTGAACATGTTCATAGTAAGCATGAACATGTTTATAAATAGGAATAGAAATAAGGCATGGTCATTCTTTTTATTAAACAATCCTTTTTTTATTTTTAAAAGCACAAAATGTTCTACCTTTTAAGACTGGGCTATATAAAGATATGTGTTCTGTATATTAAAAACCCAGCCATTAGGGAGGCACAAGCCAGTGCACTCTTAGTGCCGGTCCCAAGCCCGGATAAATGGGGAGGGTTGCGTTAGGAAGGGCATCCAGCGTAAAACATGTGCCAAATCAAATATGGGGATCACAAATAAGAATTTCATACCGGATCGGTCGAGGCCCGGGTTAACAACGACCGCCACAGGTATCGTTAGCCAACAGGGTACCGGTGGAAATTGGGCTACTGTTGGCCGAAGGAGGAGAAGGAGAGGAGGAAGACGTCTACAGAGGCGACAGAGAAAGGAGAAGTGTAGGAGAGTGGAGGTTCGGGTTGGTACTTTAAATGTTGGCACTATGACTGGTAAAGGGAGAGAGTTAGCTGATATGATGGAGAGGAGAAAGGTAGATATGTTGTGTGTTCAGGAGACCAAGTGGAAAGGGAGTAAGAGCAGGAACATTGGAGGTGGGTTTAAACTGTTCTATCATGGTGTGGATGGAAAGAGAAATGGTGTAGGGGTGATTCTGAAGGACGAGTACAGTAAGAGTGTAGTGGAGGTGAAGAGAGTTTCTGATAGGGTGATGATCGTGAAGGTGGAAGTTGAAGGGATGATGATAAATGTCATCAGTGCCTATGCTCCACAAGTCGGCTGTGAGATGGAGGAGAAGGAAAGATTCTGGAGTGAATTAGATGAAGTGGTAGATGGTGTACCTAGAAATGAACGATTGGTGATTGGGGCAGACTTTAATGGACATGTAGGTGAGGGGAACAGAGGTGATGAGGAGGTTATGGGTAGGTATGGCCTAAAGGAGAGAAATGTGGAAGGGCAGATGGTGGTAGATTTTGCTAAAAGGATGGAAATGGCAGTGGTGAATACGTATTTTAAGAAGAAGGAGGATCATAGGGTGACCTATAAGGGTGGAGGAAGGTGCACACAGGTGGACTATGTTCTACGTAGGATATGCAACCTGAAGGAGATTGGAGACTGTAAGGTGTTGGCAGGGGACAGTGTAGCTAGACAGCATCGGATGGTGGTCTGTAGGATGGTTTTGGAGGTGAAAAAGAAGAGAAGGAGAGTGAGGACTGAAAGAAGAATAAGATGGTGGAAACTGAAGGAGGAAGACTGTAGTGTGAGGTTCAGGGAAGAGGTCAGACAGAGGCTCGGTGGTGGTGGAGAGGTGCTGGATGATTGGGAAACTACTGCAGGAGTGATGAGGGAGGCAGCTAGAAAAGTACTTGGTGTGACATCTGGAAATAGAAAGGAAGAGAAAGAGACGTGGTGGTGGAATGAGGAAGTGCAGAAGAGCATAAGGGGAAAGAGGTTAACAAAACAGAAGTGGGATCGACAGGGTGATGAGAAAAGTAGGCAGGAGTACAAGGAGATGCGGCAGCAGGTAAAGAGGGATGTGGCGAAAGCCAAGGAAAAGGCATATGAGGAGCTGTATGAGAGGTTGAACACTAAGGAAGGAGAAAAGGATTTGTACCGATTGGCCAGGCAGAGGGACCGAGCTGGGAAGGATGTGTTGCAAGTTAGAGCAATAAAGGATGGAGATGGAAATGTGTTGACTAGTGAGGAGAGTGTGTTGAGAAGATGGAGGGAGTATTTTGAGAAGCTGATGAACGAGGAAAATGAGAGAGAGAGAAGGTTGGATGATGTGGAGTTAGTAAAGCAGGAAGTGGATAGGATTAGTAAGGAGGAAGTGAGAGCAGCGATTAAGAGGATGAAGAGTGGAAAGTCGATTGGACCAGATGACATACTGGTAGAAGCATGGAGATGTTTAGGTGAGATGGCAGTGGAGTTTTTAACCAGATTGTTTAACAAGATTTTGGAAGGTGAGACGATGCCTGAGGAATGGAGAAGGAGTGTGCTGGTACCGATCTTTAAGCATAAGGGAGATGTGCAGACCTGCAGTAACTACAGGGGAATTAAGTTGATCAGTCACACCATGAAGTTATGGGAAAGAGTAGTGGAAGCCAGGCTGAGAGAAGAGGTGACCATCTGTGAGCAACAGTATGGTTTCATGCCGAGGAAGAGCACCACAGATGCCTTATTTGCTTTGAGAACGTTGATGGAGAAGTATAGAGAAGGACAGAAGGAGCTGCATTGTGTATTTGTGGATTTAGAGAAAGCGTACGACAGAGTGCCAAGAGAGGAGTTGTGGTATTGTATGAGGGAGTCAGGTGTGTCAGAGAAGTATGTGAGGGTGGTGCAGGACATGTATGAGGACAGTGTGACAGCAGTGAAGTGTGCAGTGGGAACGACAGACTAGTTCAAGGTGAAGGTCGGACTGCATCAAGGATCGGCCCTGAGCCCTTTCCTGTTTGCAATGGTGATGGACAGGTTGACTGACGAGGTCAGACAGGAGTCTCCCTGGACTATGATGTTTGCGGATGATATTGTTATTTGTGGTGAGAGTAGTGAGCAGGTTGAGAAGAGCCTGGAGAGGTGGAGGTACGCGCTGGAGAGGAGGGGAATGAAAGTCAGTAGGAGTAAGACAGAGTACATGTGCGTAAATGAGAGGGAGGGCAGTGGAGTGGTGCGGTTGCAGGGAGAAGAGGTGGAGAAGGTGGAGGAGTTCAGGTACCTGGGGTCAACAGTGCAAAGTAATGGAGAGTGTGTTAGAGAAGTGAAGAAAAGAGTGCAGGCAGGGTGGAGTGGGTGGAGAAGAGTGACAGGAGTGATTTGTGATAGAAGGGTATCTGCAAGAATGAAAGGAAAAGTTTATAGGACTGTGGTGAGACCTGCGATGTTGTATGGATTAGAGACAGTGGCATTGAGTAAAAGGCAGGAGGCAGAGCTGGAGGTAGCAGAGCTGAAGATGTTAAGGTTTTCGTTGGGAGTGACGAGGATGGACAAGATTAGAAATGAGTTTATTAGCGGGACAGCGCATGTTGGACGTTTTGGTGACAAGGTGAGGGAGGCGAGATTGAGATGGTTTGGACATGTGCAGAGGAGGGACATGAGTTATATTGGTAGGAGAATGCTGAGGATGGAGCCACCAGGCAGGAGGAAAAGAGGAAGGCCAAGGAGGAGGTTCATGGATGTGGTGAGAGAAGACATGCAGGTAGTTGGTGTAAAAGAGGCAGATGTAGAGGACAGGGTGGTATGGAGACGGATGATCCGCTGTGGCGACCCCTAATGGGAGCAGCCGAAAGAAAAAGAAGAAGTTCTGTATATTAAATGTTAGAACATATTCACATAAAAAATGAAAGACAAATATAAATGTTGTAGCTATTTAGTTATTTCAGACTTCTGTTATATCCTTCCAGGACTTCATCTGCTAGAGTTCAGAATGTGAACTTGTTTATATTTATAAATAAAACTTTTTTTATATATGATTTTAGTTAACCTGGGTCAGCAATTTCTAGCTTTAACTAGAGTTCAGATACACTAAATAGACAAAAGTATTGGGACACCTGACTTTTCCACCCATATGTGGTCCTTCCCCAAACGTTTACCACAAAGTTGGATGCACAGACTTGTGAAGGAGGTCTTTGGATGTGGTAACAATAAATTTTCCCTTCACTTGAACTAGGAAACCCAAAATTGTTTGAGTGTCCTGCTATAGAGCTCTGACCTTAACTCTACTGCACATCTTTAAGATGATCTTTAACAGCTTGTCTCATAGCTATCAACAATGACTAACTGGTAACTCCGGGATTGGTGTTTGCACAAGACAAAAGCAGGACTTCACCTGCAAATATCCCAAACCTGAGCAATAAACATTTGCTAAGACAAAGACAAATAGAGCAGAGAGTGTCTGGCTGTACTCAGAGGGGAACGGTGTGACAGACTGCACTGGATTGTGACATTAACTTCATTAGCTCAGTGAAAACTTGGCTCACAGCTTTGCATGCAACTTCTCAGAAGTCTGTGCAGGATTAAATGTCAGCTAATGGCTATGCTCAGGAGGAACCTGATGATTTCTCTCTTCTGCCAAACGGACCAGTGAAAAATGAACGCATAAATAAATAAATGGTTAAAGAATAAAATCCTCTATAATTAATCATTTTAATGGACCTGGAATCACCGACATCTTCGCTTCCCTCTAAGGCTTCGTGATTGCTTGGCTGGAGCTTCAGCCCTCATGAGCCAGAATAATGAACTGATACCTCTGAAATCTATTGGACTTTTAACAAGGTGCAAAGATCAATAATGATAATTAGGTCTCATTTCGCTCGCCTGGAGGTAACCCGAGATGGAAAACGTATAAGAGGTCTTTTATTATAACATTATCTGTGATTTTTAAGTATTCCATGATGCTTATGTGATTGCAATAAAAATGCTCTCACTCTCAGCTGCAAGGCCAGTGATGTCAGGACTGTGTTTACATCACGTCACGCAAATGTGCTATATAAACACACACAACTTGTACTGAACTCATGTTAACAAGTTTGCTATTTTGTGAATAACACAGGCATTTGCCAGTGTTGGACGCCAAATGCACTATTCCTGCACTTGCGTGAAAGTACTAATCCCCTGCTTCAATATAGCTGTGGTAAAAGTGAAGGTCCTCCTTTATACATTTCAACATGTGTAAAAATAGGAAACATTCTTGCTTTTGAACAGATTTAGTATGTGTAAAAATAATGATTTGTGCAAATTCTTGATGCAGTTTAGTGTTCTATTCTCCTGCATGTCAGCCTTATATAAAAAGAGTGTTTTCTATAGTTACACACTCAGTGAGAAAACTCTTACACCACACAAACTCTTACTAGAACCATGGGATTAAACTTATTGTCTTACCACAGTTTCTTATTTAACATTGTGTTTTCTCTTCAAAGAAGAAAAAAACCCACATGGTTTTCTGAAATTTTATAATATACTTTGTAAATCTGTAAAAATAAATTCTTTATTGTCCACCACTCTTGGCTGTAAGATGCTTTTATGCAAGATGACTTTGAAGAGAATAGATCATAGTTCATTGTTTTATACAACATTCAGTGTATCTTTAATAACATGCATATTAATTATTTATACAATTAGAGATATGGTGGTGGTGGTGGTTTTTATATTTTAATATGAAAAATGAATATATAACAAAACTTTAATAACAAATAGTATAATTTCAACTCTGACAAACCCCTGCGCTAATTTCTGTCAGATTTTTTTAATTATGGCATTTTAGCTTCTATGTAAAAATTCAATATTTTCTATTGTCTTTTTTTTTTTTTTTTTTTTGGGGGGGGGGGGGGGGGGGGGGGGGGGTTGGTTGTTGGTTTGTTTATTTTAATTGTTGTTTTGTCTGTGTGTCCTTAATAAAGTTTAATAGAAAATAATATAATCTTTTTTATATTATTACATTTTACATATACATAATATATATAAAACGTATGTTTTTATTTGTTTGCTTGTCTTGTGATTATACAGCACTGTGCAGAAGTCTCAGGCCATGATTAGATTTGCTGTTTCCCCACTGGTATAGTGAACATACGTAATTATTTCAAAGTCTCATTAGTAGAATACAAGCAGAATATACAGGAAATATTTATACAATATAAAAAAAACAAAAAAAAGGACCCTTTGTAAGCTAAGTGTGACTTCAGCTTACACAAAAGCAGGAACCTGGTTCTCATAAACTTAAATGGAGTAGAACCCTAAGTGATGTCATTGCTAACACCTGTATTATTTCATCTCAAAATGACTGCTGTGAAAAAGGTCTACAGTATTACACCAGAATTGTGCAATACATGTGTGGAAAGTTTTTTCGGCTCAGAGCAAGCAACAGGTTCAAAACTTTATTTGCCACAGTTAATTCAATTTCACTTTTCAGTGTCTTTTTTAAATCTACACACATGCACATTCACACATAGCTCTTTGTCCATCTCCCTTTCTTGAAGCCTCAATCTCTCTTTGCTTTTCATCCTCTCTGCAACAAAGAACACACATTAGTACAACCATGAACAAGGGTGTGATCCTCACCACTAGTTACCTAGAGGTCTGCCCTCCATTCACTAAACCAGTGCTTGACCATGCCCTCGCTGCTGCAACATGCTTGATCATTACATAGTCGTCATATGAATTTTTCACTGGTATCATTGGATATCAGTCATTCATTGGAACTTGCTAATAAGACCAACTTTCAATTACATCATTTCATTCAAAATGCCAAAGATCAGAGAATTTGACCGACATGAAATCATACTTTTGTATCAGCAAGGCCACTCTCAAACGGAAATCAGCAAACAAACTGAATACTCAAAATGTTATGTTCAAGCTGTTTTTAAGTACCATGAGAGTTTAGGGACAAAAAAGGACTGGAAAGCCAAAAAAACTTTTACAAATCTGATGAGAAGTTTGAGGTTCTTATTTGGAACTGGAAAAGATCCAGCAAGGACATGACTCAGCATCTGGCAGCATCATTATGATCTACTTCAGTCTGAAGAAGCTTGATCATAAATGTTTTTTGTGGAAGGGTAGCAGCCAAGAAAACACTTTTTTGGAAGGGGAACAGAGTGAAAAGGATAAGGTATGGTAAAGCTCACAAAGATAGGGATGAAGATCATTGGAAAAGAATATTATAGAGTAATTAATCAAAGTTTGAAATTTTGGGGGCCAATCATTGAAGAGTGCTTGTGGCGTTCAGTGAAACATGATGGAGGGTCTATCCCGTTTATTTATTTGCATTTCTGCCAGTGGTGTTGGTGATATTGTCCAAACTGGTCATAAATGCTGAATTTTTATATCGTTTTTAATTCATCATGACATTTCTTCTGGAAAGTGTCTGCTGAGACTGGTTTAATTTTCCACAAATAACAAGCACGCTGCTAATGCAGTGAAATTATATTTGGAGAGGAAACCATCTGATAAAACACTGACAGGCATGGATTGGCTTTCACGGAATCCAGACCTGAATATTATCAAGGCAGTATGGGATCACAGAGCCAGAAATAAAGCACAACCTAAATCTAAAGAAGACCTATGGGAAGTGCTGAAAGAAGCTTGGTTTAATATACCAGAAGATTATTTTAGAAAACCTCTGGACAGTCTACCCAATATGTGCTTTTTCAAAGGGAGATCACACTAAACACTGGCTTTTGACCATAAAAACCATTTTGTTCTGAAAACTGTGTATTTGTTTCATTTTGTGTACATATTTCCTGTATGTTCTGTTTGTATCCCTAGTAAAACAAAGATAAAATAATAAATATGGTCATCAAAACTTTGCTAGAACAACAAAGCTTTTACAAAGTACTTTATATACCAGATTTTTACTCATTTTTATTTACCACAAAAAGTAGTGAGGCAGAATCCAAACCCTCTTGCTCAGCATTTGAGAATTTGGTTCTCAACAGAATCTTGACCTCTGATTCATGAAAGGCTTTTAAGAGCTGAGTGAAAAATTACAAGATAAAAAATATATATTCTGTTGCAAGAACAATGCCAGCTGACCAAATAGAGGAAAATGATATCTAACTGCTGATAGCAAGGATGTAAAACCTTATAGGTTTGTGTAAAAAAAAAATATAAAAGACTGAGGATGTGTCAATAAAGGAAAACGATTGGCGAGGAAAGATGTGTCTCATTTGGAGAACAGGATTGGGCTGTATAGTGGAGATAATGCACTCCATCATGCGCCGGTGGCTGTATCCCAAGGACTAATGGGAAAGCTTGTGATTTTGACTATTACAGAAACCAATATGAGAGAAAAAAAAACACAAGAGCAGTACAATACCTAAGTCATGAATATTTATGATATTAGCTCTGGGGTTTTGTTATTTTGGATTGAACACTACAATTTACTAAAGAGAATGGAGCCAAGTGCGCAGGAGCTGAGGAAATTAGTCAGAATTAGGAATGATAATCAGTGAGTCTTGCATCCTGGTTTATTGTTTTATAATCTGAACTCAAAAAAGATTCCTTGCTGGCTTTTCAGAAATTATTTCATCCTCGACGACAAATAGTGTTTTCATCGTTTTTGAGAAGAACCGGGGGAAAAATGTACAAATAGCTTTATTAGCTGTCTTCATGACAGCAGGGTAGACATCCCTTTCCTGGCGAAAAAAAAAAAAAAAAGGTTTGAAAACAATAAAAACACTCAGCAGGCTGGAGATCATGAAGTTGGACATCATTAGTGTCTTAGCTCTCATTCCTTTCCATTCTTTATTGTTAGTGCATTTTCTTCCACACTTCTAACAGAGTCTTGGTGGCAGAAAAGTCTCAGAGGCTGTATGTAAAGCATAACACACTCCGTCTTGTGCGTTTTTCGGTGAGGCGAGTAAGTGACATTACAGCTTTTTCTGAATACTTCTTTCACAAGAAATTTAATAAAAAGCATCGTCCTTGGTCAGAAGCACAAATCTCATGTGAGTCCTGGCTGTTACAAATCACAGATCAGTTTTAATTTGGGTTTCAAACATCAAGAATACACATTCACATGTCTTGTAGGACTTTTTTCCTTCTGCTAATTCTGTTACCCCGTCAATTCCTGTTCAGCTCAACTTGTTTTCTCTTTTGCTAACAAAATGGAATTTGCTAATCGATAATGAGCTAACAGGTTTAATTATGCAAAAAGGAGAGCTTTTTTTTATCCCTTAGGATCAGTTGAACAAAAATAGCCGATGGTTATCGTTTTAATTTTGTTTATGAGAGAATATACCAATACAATTCTACAGAAATTCTACAGAAGTTTTTTTAAGTATCTGTACTTTACTGAAGTATTTTCATTCGGGGAGACTTTAACTTTAACTTCACTACAATTCAAAGTCAAATATCGTACTTTTTACTCTAATCCATTTTGCAAAATCAGTAGTTAATTTTTATTTATGAGGGAATAAAAACTTAACTGGTCAAATGCACAGCAAGCCACCAATCAGGGTAGAGCACACACTATGTTTTGAGCTTGTTGTGATTGCTGCTTGGTGGTATCTATTCAGCACAAACATACAGTTCAGTGTCAGTTCAGCAGCAAAAGTACAAAAGCACACTTCAAAATCTAGTGGAACACCTTCCCAGAAGAGTGGATGTTATTATAACAGAAAATTGGGTTTAAATATTCAATTAGACATTAAAAAAACACATACAAATCTTAGGGTCAGGTGGAGACAAATTTTTGTCTATACAGTATATAATATAAAAGTCTAAAAGTCTTATCTAACAGTAATGACACAGTGACAGACACGGTTTTTTTTTTGTGTTGATTGATGTTTATTGAACATGGAAGGAGTCTTCAGTTTACAGTGCTCTGTAGTAGTCAGGGGATCTAATTTGAAATTTCCTGCCAAGACATTTATCACAGCAAATAATGGAAATGTCAAAGTCGGTGTGTGAGTTTGAGTCTTTCACATACACCCACACAATCACACACTCGGAGTGCAGCAGGATGACATGCAGTGTCATAAGTTGCAGTGAACTGTGCTTGGCAGCGCCCCCGGCTTTATCCATGTAAACAATCCACCACGACGTAGGAGGCCACGAGTAAAACACAAACACCCACTGCTCAGACTCGACACCGAACATGTCCATCTCGGAATAAAAATCTCACTCCAGAGTCTCACCAGTCCAACAGAAAAAAGGGAAGCTGAGACACATGGACGTAATGAGATCATGTGGCAAAAATGTGTTGTGATCATCACACTGCAGTCACCAGTATCATAAGATACATGGATACATCCAAATCACATCTGTAAGTAAAATAGCAGCAAAGGGTTGCTTCACTTAGTCTTTCAGGAAAAACAAAAGTACAGAGATTCTAAATATTAACCTAAATATCAACATAAATGATATAAAATTAAAAAAAAAACTCGAAAAGTCCAGATAAATGTTCGGAAACTGCAACTGTCCCCTCAGACATGATTTACTTTCTGATACATTTTAACGACAATAGTCTGTAGACATCAAACCTCCAAGGTTTTATGTGCTTTAAAAAAAAAAACATTTTACATTTAGTCCCAATTTGATGTTATAATACACTCCACTCTTCTGGGAAGATGTTCTAATAGATTTTGGAATGTAGTTGTGGAGATTTGTGCTCATTCAACCACAACAGCTTTAGTGAAGCCAAGTACTGATATAGAGTGAAGAGGCCTGGGGTGCAGTCAGCATTACAATTCATCCCAAAGTTGTTCAGTAGATTTTAGGTCAGAGTTTTATAGTGGGTCACTTAAGACCTTCCTCTCAAAACCATTTAAATCATATTGTCATGAAGCTGGCTTTGTGCACAGGGGCAACAGTTTCACACATTTTAGTGATTATCTGGTTGACAACTAGGCCATAACAAATTCTGTCAAATTCTGCTGCTTCCTCATCTTGAAGAGATATTGCAGCCACATTGCACATCCAGATCATTCCAAACAGCTTTTTAAACTTTTATTATATGTATTTACTAGCTGAAAGTACCCGTGCTTCGCTACGGAAGGCAGAACGCTAAGCAATATGGCAATAAGCAGTAAGCACTGAGCAGGACTGGATGATCAGAGATCAGAACGTAACGTCAACAAATAACGTACTACCCCTTTGTAGTACCGATACAGGGCAAACTACTTTGAAAATAATTTTTATCGTGCATCTAACATGTAATAAGAAACAATGTACTAAGTTTGATTAGGATCCGTAATGTTATTTCGAAGAATTTACAATGCGTGAGAAATCGCGTTTTTCGCGAGTTAGCCGTGATCCAGGCCGAATTTTTCAAAACCCTTTCTTAGTGAGCACCTAAGACCCAAGAGGAAGGTATGTTCCAAATTTCATTGCAATCCGTTCAGTGGTTTTTGAGATTTTGTGATGAGTGAGTGAGTCAGTCAGTGGTATTTGAGCTTTATATATATAGATTTCTGACTGAATTGTAGAAATTGTAGAAATTAGGGAAAAAAAATATTTTATCTTACTGGGGTAATGTTAAGGTTACTGGGGGTTAGATATGAGAACTGTATACTGCTAAAGAGAACAAAACATTACATATAGTTTTACTGTTCTAAAGAATAATTTGATAGCTACAGTAATAATATTGAAGCACACATCATTTATGTATTTATTGTTTTAGATTTTTTTATTATTATTATATTACAATTTTACTTACTAACTTTAACTCACCTGCCTGCCAGAGTAAAAAAAAATGTTATTCTTGTAGTACAGAAGTTGTTTTTGTATTGCGACACCTTTACTGTTTATTACTTTTACATCTGATGAAATAAATAATGATCAGAATTCGCTTGTTGAAAAAGCTCTGCACATTCTGCGCTCTGGCTTTTATTCATTCTTGCATGCCAGATATGTCTTGGTGAAGGATATGGAGGTGTGAAGAAAATTACAGAATTTCTCTTTGGCATAACTTCATAACCCAATAATAACATAACTAAGCTTTGAGAAGATCAAGAACATAATAAAATAACCCTTTTCATTTTTTTTACACACAAAACCTTTATGCTGTAAAACTGTGTGTAGTTTTGCCTGATAGTCCATTTTGTGCAAAAACAAATATTAGAGGTTAGAAGCACTGAGGTGTGAGACTTAATGTGCTGGATCTAGATGACATCAATCTTAAGTGCTTCAATCTTTTTCATTTCTTAATTGTTCCTTGTCAGAAGAAGGATGCCTGGTACAAATGGGTAATCTGTATGAGTTTGGCAGTATGAGCAGCATTTATCCGAATAATCAGAGTTTGATTTGCACCCAAAAATATCAGCTTTGGGAAGGAGCCTGATACTGTATTCTAATCTTCTATTGTAGCCATCAAATTATAATAGCAAAGTGAAAACAGTTAAAAATCTCTTTCTCAGTATGTTAGCATGTTTTCCGAGTGCACTGAGTGAGTGTCTGTTGTGGTTGGTTTTTTTTATTCAATGTGTGCACTTTTTGTTTCACCATGTGCCTTTGTTTTGCTTTTAGTCCTGTATTTTCCCTTGTCCTGACACTGGTTTATTTCCTGAACATGAACACCTCTTCTGCATTTAGCCCTTAATTAGTTTGTCTCTTTATACCCAGTTGTTTTGTTATCTCATTACAAAGACTTTTCATGCATTAGTGTTGTTAAGAAGCTGGAGTTTATACTGGTTTATGCTGGACACATACTCTGAGTTTGTGTATTATTCTGCTTCTCATTATAGTATGTGAGACTCACCACATTAAACACAGCCAGAATTGCTGTCAACAACAATGTCAACAAAGGATTGTTAAATAGCATGAATATTGAAGAAATACCAAAACATTCAAGAAAGGAAATAGAGCATACAACAAAAGAAAAGGTCAGGATGTGGTCACTTTTCCATGATGGCTGTGATGAGCAGTACCCTATAATAGTCTGGATGGGAATTGTCCATTGGAGCCTTTGATGGTCTTGAAAGGTCTTGTCGATTTTGGCATGATCTGGTCTGCCCTCACGTATTCTGAAGGGGAAATGTTAATGGTGGCAGTGACCAGGATTGATCATATTGTGGAAACGCCTTTGGTGGCATAAGCTCAATGCTCCAACAATTGAATTATGTAGGGTGAGTATTGTTTGAAATGCCAAACTAGCCTACAATATCAGGAAAGGAAATAGAACAGATGGGAAAAATATGAAATTGAAAAGTTGAGTCAGTATGTGGTCTGGAGGAAACTCCTCAGTGGTGGCTGTGACAAGGTGTGCCTTGGTGTGAAAGGGAATTTTCTATTGTGGCTGGGGTGCCTCCAGTGGTCTGGGGGTTAATTGTTCTTGTTGGTTTTGACAAGGAGTGTCCTCTGTGACAGTGGATGCCCTCTAGTGGTCTTGAGAAGACATGTCAAGTCAAGTGAAGAAGCTTTATAATGTCTGTTGTTGTCATGTTAAGGAGTATCCTCTGGTGATTGTGAGGGGAATTGTCCATGGTGGTCCAGAAGGTTCCCTCTAGTGGTCTTTGGTCCATGGCGGCTGGGACACTTATGGCATTGATAAAGCTCTCTACAGCCAATGTATAATATAGAAACATGAGAACCTGCTTCTAATTAGAATATGCATATTTCATATTTTTTTAACTAACCCTAGAATCTCTTGATTTGCTTAAGAAGTCACTTCAACAAAGCTGTCTGGAATCCAACAGAATTTGATTCAAAACCTTAAGCCTCTGAAGTAAACATAAAGGTAAGAGCTATTGAAGGTCAAATCTGCTGTGTTTTCTTTAAAACAATACCTCCTCCCAAAGTTAGGAGTAATTTATCAGACTAGCGCTAGAGGTGACAGGCCTGTGAGATGCTAAATGACTCATATCAGTGTGCATTATGGAGAGCACTTTTAGAGGTCAAGGATGGAGATCATCTATCAGCAAAATAAATTCCCTTCATAGCACCAAGCAGACATGCAGCATTTGTTTCTCGCCTTGTCACGTCACATGTGAGTGAAGTGATGGATTGATTTGATTGAGATGCTAGCAAAAAATAATTCTTTTATTTCTGCCATGGGACAGGATGAAATAAATGTTCAGTATTCGAGTAGAGTTTAATAATGGATGCTCAGTGTTAGGCTCACCGGAGGATACCATTGATCCTTTGTCTCTTTGTAAAAATATTGAACTTTTTTAAATATAATTCACTCAAAACTTCAAACTAGTCCATTAGCTTTGGTGATGTTTTTAATATTAGTAGGCTTGTTATAGCATACAATTGATCCATAGTCTCAGATGTGTTAGGAACTTTCTTCAGATGTGATTTCTGTGTTAAATCAGTGCAGCCAAAAAAAAACTCTTTGAAAGTAGCAAAAGTTGCGTGAGATAAGATAAGATAAGATAAACCTTTATTCGTCCCACAGTGGGGAAATTTCTGTGTTACAGCAGCAAAAATTAAGAAATAAAAATAGATGCAAATATATATATATATATATATATAAATATATTAAAAAAATAAAAAAAAAAAAAAAAAAAAAAAAAAAGAATATACGAAGAAATAAAAGCACAGAAATAAAAACGAATAATAATAATAATAATAATAATAATAAACAAAGAAATAAAACTAAATGCAAATAAATAAAAAAAAGAATATACACATACTATAACAGTATATACACAGTACAATGTATAAATTACAAAAGGGGGGGGGGGGGATAAAATAAATAACATACGCATTTCGGGGTAATATTTTTAAAGTGGTATTGCACGTAATTGTGGGTACTATTGCACATGTTGCATGTAATATTGCACACAGGTAATGTTTATTGCACAGCTAAAAAGTAATAGTGTATTTTGGTGACTGGTTTTACTGGGAACAGCTTTGGTTGTACAGTCTAACAGCAGCAGGGAGAAAAGACCTTCTGTAACGCTCCTTCAGGCACTTAGGATGTATCAGTCTGTCACTGAAGGAGCTGCTCAGTGATGTAACTGTTTCATACAGGGGGTGAGAGGCGTTCTGCAGCAATGATGATAGTTTTGCTACCATCCTCCTTTCTCCCACCTCCTGTACAGTGTCCAGGGGAATCCCCAGGACTGAGCTGGCCTTCCTGATCAGCTTGTCTAGTCTCTTCCTGTCTGCAGTAGAGATGCTGCTGCCCCAGCATACCACACCATAGAATATGGCTGAGACCACTACAGAGTCAAAAAAGGTCTTCAGTAGCTCTCCCTGCACTCCAAAAGACCTTAATCTCCTCAGCAGAAAGAGTCTGTTCTGCCCTTTCTTGTAAATTGCCTCAGTGTTGTTTGTCCAGTCCAGTTTGTTGTTTAGGTGAACACCCAGGTATTTGTAAGAGTCCACTCTCACAATGTCCTTTCCCTGAATGTTCACTGGTGATAAAGTATGTTTGTGCCTACGGAAATCCACCACCAGTTCTTTCGTTTTCCCCGCATTAATCTGGAGGCAGCTCCGTTGGCACCAGTCCACAAAGTTCTGAACAAGTCCTCTGTACTCCCTGTCATCATCATCCGTGATCAGACCGACGATGGCAGAGTCATCAGAGAACTTCTGTAGGTGACAGGTTGCTGAGCTGAACATGAAGTCTGCTGTGTAGATGGTGAAGAGAAACGGGGCTAGAACCGTTCCCTGCGGGGCTCCAGTGTTGCAGACAATCATGTCAGACTCACAGTCACGAGTCCTCACATACTGTGGTCGGTCTGTGAGGTAGTCCAGTATCCAGGCAGATAGATGATGGTCCACTCCCATGTACACCATCTTATCCCTCAGGAGCGCAGGTTGGATGGTGTTAAAAGCACTAGAGAAGTCAAAAAACATGACTCTCACAGTGCTCCCAGCCTTTTCCAGGTGTGAAATAGCCCGATTTAGGAGGAAGATGATTGCGTCTTCCACTCCAATGCCAGGTTGGTAGGCAAACTGAAGTGGATCCATTGATGGGCTCACCAGAGGTCGGAGATGAGTGAGCACCAGCCTCTCCAATGTTTTCATCAGATGCGAGGTCAGTGCTACTGGTCGATAGTCTCCGAAGTCTTTTGGGCGCGACGTCTTCGGGACAGGCACCACGCAGGATGTTTTCCATATCTGTGGCACCTTTCCCAGCTTCAGGCTCAGGTCAAACATGTACAGCAATATGCCGCACAGCTGGTCTGCACAGGTCTTAAGTAGCCTGGAGCTGATGCCATCTTGGCCTGCAGCCTTCCTCGCTTTGATCCTTCTGAGCTCCATTCTCACCTGGGCTTCTGTAAGGGGCAGTGTGTATTGGATGGAGTGTTGACTGGAGGGAATCGGCAGGGGGGGAAGTTAGGTGTGTTGTGTATTGTCTGTGAGCTGATAGCTGTGCAGAGAGAGGTGGGGCTGGAGCTGCTTGCTGTGGAGGCAGAGAGGGGGGATTGCAGCAGGGGGGACTGGATGGGGGCAGGGGAGGGTAGCTGATCGAATCTGTTAAAGAATAGATTGAGATCATTCACCCACTGCTGGTCACCCTCAGCCTGAAAACTGGACTCCTTATGACCCGTGATGGTTTTGAGCCCCTTCCACACTCCGCTGACGTTGTTCTGCTGCAGCTGATCCTCCATCTTCCTCTTGTAGCATGCTTTTCCTTCCCTGATCTTCTTTCTCAGTTCTCTCTGGACAGTTTTCAGCTCTTCTTTGTTTCCTGATTTAAACACCCTCTTCTTCTCTTTAAGGAGAGTCTTTATATCAGGGTTAATCCACGGTTTGTTGTTGGGAAAACACTGTACAGTCCTGGTGGGTACAGTATTCTCCACACAGAAGTTAATGTAGTCCGTAATACAGTCCGTTAAGCTGTCAATATCCTCCCCATGTGGACTGCACAATTCCTCCCACATAGTTGTTTCAAAACAGTCTTTCAGAGCCTCACTGGTCTCATCAGACCATGTCGTCACTGTGCGGGAGGTAGCTGGTTGCCTGCATACAAGGGGTTTGTACATAGGTAGGAGATGAACCAGGTTGTGATCCGATCTTCCCAAGGGGGGGAGGGCTGCTGATGTATAAGCCTCCTTTGAGTTGGCATAGAATAAATCCAGTGTTTTATTGTCTCTGGTGTGGCATGAAACATATTGACTAAATGTGGGCAGAGTGGAGGATGGAGGGGCATGATTAAAAACTCCAGAGATGATGAGAAGGGCATTTGGGCTCTGTGTCAACAGTCTGTTCACAACAGAATGCAGGACATCGCATGCCGATTCACCGTCAGCAGAGGGGGGAACATACGCAGCTATCGCGATAACATGCGAGAATTCCCTGGGCAGATAGTATGGCCTCATGCTAGCGGCTAACAGCTCAATGGGATAGGGGATAGAGTTACTGCTCACATCTTTCTTCCGACTTCTTCAACTGTATGAAAGTTACCTTCTATTGTTCTGGCCAATGTTTAACTCAGATTACTTATGTAGTAAAGAATAAAACGTTTCAGAGTGTCCTGTTAAAGGAAAACAATCAACATTAGCATGGTGCAGCGAAGCAGAGGTAACACTCTGCATGTGTGGTTTTTCTTAAATGACAGAATTTTGTTTCAAATTTATTTCAAATTCCAAATTTTTATTTTGATTAATGAAAATGACCAAATGAATTTTCATTAGTTTATAGTTACATTTAATATTTTGGAACAGCATCCATGAAACAACTGCTAGCCTATTAACAATAATTTCCTCAGCAATCTCTCTTTTTCCCGTGTTTCCTAATATTAATAAAATACATTCAAAACATCTAACCCATCATAAGAAAAATGCAAAATGTAAACCACTCTGAGGATCTTTCTGTAGTGGAGAGCTTAATCTTGGTCAGAGTGGAAGTAGATCCAAGTTAATCTCAGTAATGCCGGGTAGAAAACGAAGGCCAGATGGGAACCTGAACACAGGATTAAACTGGAGCCGTAGGAGCTGTGAAACATCAATGCTGCCCACTGCACCATCCTGCTGCTTAAGGACTGGCACATTTTTGTATTATTTTCTGTTGTTGCTTCTCAACTACACAGCAGCTAGGAATGTTTTCCAAGCATCAACAGTAACATAAAAACACAGTGAAGGCAAGAAAGGCTGGTGCTAAAGGCTTTTGGCTCACTGCTGTGTGTGTATATATATATATATATATATATATATATATATATATATATATATATATATGTGTGGGCTAGGGATTTTTAGTATACCACCAGGACCACATTTAACGGGTTTAACTTTTTATTAGTTTATTCAATTTCTGACTTCTAAATAAAACTCTTTTTTTAGTCATTTTGTTTTCCACTGTATGTGCACAGATTTACATTGGTTCTAAATAAAAAAAACACAAAAGCACAAGGATCAAAAACAAAAAATGAAAACACAGAAATATCACTCACAGTGTAACGATTTTAAGAATACACCACACATTCAAATCTCGTAGTTCACGGTGGGAAACTTGCACTATAACCTGTGATCTCAATTTGTCAGTACACAAAACTACAACCCAATTTGCACCAAACAAAAGAAATAAAACAAAATATAAAGATTACTGGGCCAAAAAAATGCACATATACTTCAAAACAGTAACCCTTAATACCCAAAATACGGCAGAACTAATTAACAAGATTTAGTGCATATTTTGGATAACATCCTAAATTAGTGGCCTACACCGCATGGTGTGACTTAAGATGGAAATAAACATTGCACAAAATGAAATGAAACAACCATTTTAAATGAAACTATAAAATGCACATCTCCCTTTAGTATTTTAAAGAATGTTGTCAAGAAACCTCACATTTACCTTAGGATTGCATTTTAAACCTTGCAACTTTCCCGAGAGTGCATCTCTCTCGCTCTGCTTGCTGAGCACGTGTCAAAAACGTTTATTTACCAGAGCGCATGTGCACTTCCTCATCTGCACCACACACATACACACACCCGAATACGCCCCCCTATCGCCAGCTTAAGGAATTACAGGTGTATACATGCAAAACGACTTAAATGCCATTTTCCACCCGGTTACATCTATATATATATATATATATACATTTCTACAGGTACAACTCATCATTTATCTTACTCTGTAAACATGGTTCAATGCTTGGCTTAGACTGTTGTCTTTCTTCACAAGTATATCACTTAGTGTAGACAAAAAAATAAAGCTTTGAAAAAAAAATGCAGGCAATGTCAGTGACTCAGAGGGCAGGTTGTAGTTGCTGGATTATGATATTGAAAACTTAATTCTTAGTTCACATTACTAAACATGCTTCATAGTGCATTGGTGATGTAAGGAGATAAAAGCCCTCAAAAACAGGTGGCAGCAGGTGGGCAGGTGAATAAGTCTTATAATATGAGGAGGCTTTTTGTTGGTGTGTGTATATATATATATATATATATATATATTTATTTGTATTATAAATAGAGTTTTTTTATATATATATATATAGATAGCGTTTTTTTTTTTTACAATGGACATTGTTTTAAAGCAGCTTTACACAGATAAAGTGATTATAAGTTGGTATAAAATAATATGTAAGTTTATTGCCTATAAGTTTGTTCAGGTTCCCTGGTGGTCTAGTGGTTAGGATGCGGCGCTCTCACCGCTGCGGCCCGGGTTCGAGCCCCGGTCAGGGAACCAACCCCAGCCATTAGGGTTGCATAAGCCTTAGTGCCGGTCCCAAGCCCGGATAAATGGGGAGGGTTGCGTTAGGAAGGGCATCCAGCGTAAAATCAATTGCCAAATCAAAACATGCGGATGATCCGCTGTGGCGACCCCTAATGGGAGAAGCCGAAAGAAAGTTTATTGCCTATAAGTTTGTTCCTTATAATTGTTTTATAACATCAAATGTTTTACCCCACAAAGAACTACACGCACAACCTCAGCTACCAGGACTTACATGTATATGTGATTTTATTTCCGTATTTTTTACCACAGCTAAAGTCTTGCAGTCATTTTCTAAGACAGAGGAAAAGGAAGCATGAGATTTGAACATGTGATCTCAGAGTAGCTTTTTCACAAAGCCCAGACAGGTAGACCATTGATTTTAAAGAATTCATCCTAAAGTCTGACACATTACAACCTCATTTTAGAATCTGACCTTAGGTGCTACGTATAGCAGCAGTTTTCTGTGTGTTCTGGTGGCTCAGCTGGTAGGTAAGTAGGTGTCTAAATGGAGAGCTCAAAGGTCAAAGCTTGGCTTGGCTGAATAAAATCCGAGGCTTTTCTCTATAACTACACTGTGTACTGTATGTGATGTAAAATGGAGGATAAAAGTTTCTAAATACGTTACACAATGGTGGCTTATTGGTCTTGCGGTATGGCTTGCAACTGTGAACAACCCAATCTTGAGCCTGACTACGTGTTCATATGCCTGCTTTTTTAAATTGATATGATAAAGTGAAAAAACAGCACTTTACAGCACAAATTATAAATCCTATTTTTATTTATTAGCATTGAATTGTGCAAATATGCTTCTAGGATGATTTCTGTGTATGTCTGTTACATATTTTGATAAAAATGTATCTGGTAAAAAAAAAAAAAAGATTGTTTTTTTTTATTTAGAAAAACACATAAAACCACATAAATTCAACCATTTTTACATATAGTAACATATTTTTTATTCTTTTATTCCCACCTTCTCAGATCCAGCCAGAGACCTCCTTTCAAGGTTGAGGAATTTTCAGTACAAATACTTTTTTTATTTATTTATTTAATTTTTTTAAATTTTTTTTTTTTTTTTTTTTAGCAAATCGATGCAGTAAATGTAATTACATGTCAAAGTCCATTTCAAGAATTTTCTCACAGTGTGAGGAATGCAGCCTAGAAAAGGTAAAGCTAATAATCAACAGCCTCAAACCTGCAGCAAATCTCGTCACCTTGTCCTGCATTGCTCGCAGTTAACCAGGTTCTGTATAGCCAAACAGTTTCCATAATCTGTGTTGTCAGATGCATTTGCACTCTAAGAAAGGATGCATTATGTACCATTGTGTATGCACTGATAAAAGCTTGCTGTAAATCAGCGTCTGGAGTAGTGCAGTATAAATGAAACTGATTGGAGATATATATATATATAT
>JAAIIK010000172.1:1068191-1087826 GCA_014706435.1 Silurus glanis
TTTTGTGGCTTTAAAGACTTTTCAAAGTTTTTTCATTTGAGATAAAACGAAAGTTTTGTGGCCGAGTCATAAGTCAGTGCCATGTGTTTAATCAAGCTTTTGGGAAAAGCAAGCGGATAACAGAATGCACTTACGTGATTCATCTTGACACACGAGTCATGTTGTGTAATGTGAAGTGTTTAATAGGAGAATGCCTGAGAAATGGGCCATGTCTTTATGCTAATGTTGCCATGGGGTAAGGGGGCACCACTGAAAGCAATCTGAGTGCATGCAGAGAAATCAAATTTTATCGGGGTTGATGTTGCTCAAGAGTTTGAAGAACCCATCACGCATGCAAATGAGTTTTATTCATGCGCAAGCCTAATGTTGGCAAATATGCCATTTGTTGTATGGCATTATTCATTATACCATGTGCAAGCCAAAAGTCGAGGATGAATCTTTTGTGTGAGAACCAAGGATAATTATTTGAGCTCATTCCCTGTAAACAGTTAGAAATAAAAGTGATAGAACTGTATCCTGAAAAAAACGAATTGTCCCAATTTGTCAGGCTTTTATCTCATCAACTTCAAAAAAACGCAGAGAAGCCCAAACATCTCTGTCCTCAGCAATTTCCTCCAGATTCTTCCCATGTGCTCCCACACCAGCTGTGAGATATAATTACACTAGCAAATCCTGGAGGACCCCAGTGTAAACACTCCAGCAGGTGGTACCCAGTCGGCATTCACATCAGATGTCTAAACCACCTCAGCTGGAGCCTCTCATCAATGTAAATCTCACAGATTATCAAACTCTTGCTGTGGGAAGTAAGCCCAGACATCCAAAAACAAAAGTCGTTTTTGACTGCTTGTATCAATGATTTTTTTCTTTCACGTATCAAAAATCATACTCATATGTGAAAGTGTGGAACGCAGATCATTTGGTAAATCAAGAGCTTGGGAATCAAGAGCATGCCCTTGCCTATCTTGCCTATTGCCTAGAGAAATCTGTTTTTAAACTCAACACCGTTTATGAAAGTGAGCCCATTCATTAACTGGCTCAGCCCCGCAGTGACTCCAGGGTTTATCTCAGCAACTCTGGGTGTGATACAGGAAGACACCCAGGAAGGGATGTGATTCCATCATTGAACACAATGCAATCACACCTTCACATACTCATTTACACCAAATTGTGTCACCAATCCACTCATCATGGCAGGTTGAAGAACCCACATGGATGCAAGGAGAACTAAGTACCCTGGACAGTGACCATATTTATGCTAATTGGTGCATTTCAAAATCATAAACAATCTTTTAATCCTTTTTTTTTTTTTTTTTTTTTTTTTTTGAATATTTTTTTTTTTTTTTTTTTTTTTTTTCCAAATGCCTAGGTAAATAAATAAGAGTTATTCCAACCTAAGTTGCTTTTTCCTTTTTGATGGGTATTCTTACAGGAATAATTCCAAGGTTTGACATGGTGACCATCTTTAGGCAAGGTTCAGTAATGTCATTAGCTTATAAATTTGGGTTTGTATGATTTGTCTTAAGACTGTTGGCTTTGAGGAGCATATAGGACTGGGATTCTTTTAATCATGCATGCTCTTCTAACACAAGGCATTGAGAATGTTTCTGTAGTTTTTCTTTTTTTCTGATGGAATAAAATAAAATCAGCTCCTGGCAGTCGACATTTGAACTCAACTCTTTTCGTATACTGAAGCCAGGGAGTTTTCTGCATTAAAGCAGTCCTGCTGCCTTGCATTAACATGTAAACAAGAAATAGACAAAATGTCAGTACTAGGTCTCTCCCTACAGGTTCAGCTACAGTATGCTGCACTGCACTTTCCTTTTTTCGCAGCTCTATGATCACAAACAGCGAGTCCTATTCTATTACCTATCAAGTGTTGTGCAAGATTGCATGCCATGTTTAACCAATCTGCCATATTCCCATCCCAGCTTTTAAAATGCAATTGCCCGTTAAAGACAGAAGAAGTGGAGACTGATAAAGCTGGAATGTGTGCATATAAAAATGTCAAATTGGTTGCAGAGGAAACTGAAATTGACAGGAGAAAATGTAGAGCTTCCAGACTCTTTGATTAAAGAACACTGCAACAAGATTGACATTGACATTGTAATTTTTCACCAAGATCTTGTATTGATGATGGCAGAGTTGGACCGCTGCGAAAAGTCTTCTCCAGCCCATTCCAAAGATTCTCAATGGAGTTAAGGTCTGGACTCTGTGGTGGCCAATCCATGTGTGTACAGGCTTGTACGGTAGGCACTAAGCATGATGGGTGCATCAGTTCATCCACCTTTCTTCTTACCCTGATGTGCCTATCACTCTGGAACAGGGTAAATCTGGACTCATCATTGCTCCAGAGTCCAATTTTTATGCTCTCTAGCAAATTGAAGCCCGTTTTTCCGATTAGCCTCACTGATAAGTGGTTTTCTTAAGGCTACACAGCTGTTCAGTCCCAAGTACCTTTGCATTGTGTGTGTGGAAATGCTCTTACTTTCACTAATAAACATAGGCATGAGTTCTACTGTTGTTTTTATACAATTTAAATTCACTAAATGTTTATTTAATCGCCGATCAGGATCATTCATTTTTTTTTTTTTTTACCACATTTCTTCCTAGAAGATGATGGATATATTTTATCAATAATTTATTATTCGCAAACCTTGTTTGTGCATTTACAGAATTCTGGATATCAGCTGAGCATTTGAATTACTTTTGCCCATGTATCCTATTTCTCAGAAGAAGAAACCCTCAAGAAAAAAAGAGGCTCTCTGAGGTCACCTTAATGGCTGCAAGTGGACTTTTATTTGGAATGTGTTTTTCAAGATCCAAGCTGTGAATTTTGAACATGAAAGCTTTCAGGGTTTTTTTCATCCTCTGAAAGTAAGGCCTATTGCACTGTAGCAGGACAGGAATTGGAAGATTTATCCTAAGTATTCACACACACACACACATACACACACACTTTGCAATAATTCATAACCTTCAAGCTATACATTGCAAGTAGCTAGTGAATGGCAAATAAGCATGTAGTCCTCCTCCGCTTTAAGATAGCACACTAAATGGATCCTATTCATCCTGCAGAGAGCCACCAAGAGACATCCACTTATCTTAATACCATCTTCACTAGAGGTGAAGCATCTCCTCTGTACTCTTTCTCATATCTCTATCTGTGTAAAGCTTCATATTTAGCACAGAGTTCTGCATTTTGCATTCATTATAAAGTAGGTCCGTCTTTAAGACCTTGAATGAAAGAACACCACACAATATGTTAGATGTGATTTCCGAGCAAACCAAATAAGGGCTAAGAAAAAAAAAAACAAAGGATCTCTGTTTTCACTAAAAAGCTGTAATTAATAAATGCTTTGACACTGTCTAACAGTCTGTTTGCTGAGTTGAAATCAAACTAAAATGTATACAGTTGGTTTATTTGATATGTGTGGTATGGATTTATGCTGCAAATAATGAAAAGAGCTGGGTCCTTTCAGTCAGTTTATCAGTTCACAATTTACAAAAAAAAAATGCTACAACCCCAAAAAAACAGGTCAGTTGATTTAATCCCTGCAATTGAATCAATTCAGTTGAGTTGAATTACTTGAGATAACTGCAATAGAGTTCACCTGGAAGGAGACTGAATCCACATCAGTCAGTTATTTTTGTCTACTTATTTACACTGTCAGACATGGCAAGTCAGCAGCTTGCACTATAAGACCACCCCTGCTCATTCACACCCCCGCTCATTCCCACATGCGAATCTCACTGGAGAATGAGAGAACACCAGAGTCTGTCTTGTAACAGTAATGATGTCTGAACTCTGCTCTCTTCATCTTTTTTCCATCTCTTCTTTCACCTTGGATTCATTCAATGCTTTTGTGACAGCTTTATCAGCGTTGTACTCACCGGTCATGGCAGCTGAGTGTCCGGGTCATTTTCTCTCCCTTTAACACCAAGCCCATTACCATCTAGCACTATTGCTGTGGGGCTCTGTCTTATTACCAAACAGTGTGGGAAATTATTTCCTGTGTTCAAAAATTAAACGTTATCTGAGGGGGCAGCATTATATTGTAAGTGTTTGCTTGGGTTACAATGCAAATACAAATGTCAAAGATGTTTTTTCTACATTATACCACAGTGCAGTCAGTCTTCTGACTGAATCTGACTAGTCTGGGCGGTGCTGAGACATTTATAATAACAGCAGGGTGTTATATAGAAATCCTGGAACAATGAGGAATTTATTGGAATCCAGCACTTTTTGCAGTCAGCTGCCAACAGGTTATTATGGTTGGCAGACAAGCCTATTCTGATTGTTGTATAAAAACATGTTTGTTACAGTAGGTTATTTCAATTGAGTTCAGGTGCACCTGCTTGATTAGAAAGTCACTGTTTGCCTCTTGCCCAGACTCAGAGTGGCAGGTAAGGTGAGGGTGCATGGCAGAGTGGACAAAAAATGTCAAAAAGCAGCTGTTGCCATATGAACTTGGATGCACGGCTTTCACCTCGGAGACAGCTGAATTCTGGAGACAGTGGAAAACCTAGCATTACCTCAGCAGCTGGAGCTGTGAATGGGTGCAATTATAGCCATTAGGCTGTTTAATTAAGAGATTGCTGCCAGCCTGAGGAAAAGGAAAGGGGAAAAAAAACGTGTGTGCCACCTTGTCCCTCCCTCCCCCTCCCAGTCTGTGCTCTTTAAGGAAGCTCGGCACACTCACAACTCTGCTGATAGTAATGAGCGTTCAGTGACATCGCTGAGCTTCATTATACCAGCTGTAAAAGGGCAAGAAATTACTTGCATAGAAAGCAGCAAGTGATTGACAAAGTGTTAAATCAATAACGTCTGCAGATTAAGTCGAAAAATCTGAATGACCCTCAAATCACCCGCATTTTGTTTCCTCGCAACTCCACCTCATTAACCCACCGCTAATATTTTAAAGTAGTATTTAAATATTTATGTCTTACCTAAGGGAGAAAATGGTAAAGAGCTTCTATACAATTCATCCATCTTCAGTAAGCACTATATCCTGGTCAGAGTCACAGTGGATCAAAAGCCTGTCAAGGAACTCTGAATAAGGGGTAAATGCACCTCTTGGATGTGATAATATAGTTTTATAAGTATCATTAAATAGTAGAAACCAGTTAAGAACAAGGGAGTTGTGCAGAACTTCAGTAACTACAAGAGTTAAAGTTGACTAGTCACACCATTAAGTTATGGAAAAGAGTGGTGGAGTCAGGTGAGCAGTATGGTTTCATGCTGAGGAAGAGCACTACAGATGCATTATTTGCTTTGAGAATGTTGATGGAGAAGTATAGAGAAGGTCAGAAAGAGTTGCATTGTGTGTTTGTGAATTTAGAGAAACCGTACGACAGGGTGGTATTGTATGAGGGAGTTTGGTGTGGCAGAGAAGTATGTGAGGGTGGTGCAGGACATGTATGAGGTCAGTGTGACAGCAGTGAAGTGTGCAGTAGGAACGGCAGACTGGTTTAAGGTGGAGGTGGAACTGCATCAAGGATCTGAGCCCTTTCCTGTTTGCAGTGGTGATGGACAGGTTGATGGACGAGGTCAGACATGACCTCTGGAGGGGTGGAGGTATGCGCTGGAGAGAAGGGGAATGAAAGTCAGTAGGAATAAGACAGAGTACATGTGTGTGAGTGAGAGGAAGTTCAGTGGAGTGGTGTGGTTGCAGGGAGAAGAGATGGTGAAGGTGGATGAGTTTAAGTAGATAGGGTCAACAGTGCAATGTAATAAAGAGTGTGTTAGATAAGTGAAGAAAAGAGTGCGGGCAGGGTGGAGTGGGTGGAGAAGAGTGGCAGGAGTGATTTGTAATAGAAGAGTGTAATAGAATCTGCAAAAGTGAAAGGGAAAGTTTATAGGACTGTGGTGAAACCTGAGATGTTGTGCTGTATGGTTTAGAGACCGTAGCTTTGACTAAAAGACAGGAGGTGGAGCTGGAGGTGGCAGAGCTGAACATGCTGAGATTTTCTTTGGGAGTGACGAGGATGGACAGGATTAGAGATGATTTTATTAGAGGGACCACGCATGTAGGACGTTTTGGAGACAAGATGAGGGAGACTAGATTGAGATGGTTTGATATATTTATATACAGGTATATTGTTAGGAAAATGCTGAGCATGGAGCCACCAGGAAGGAGGAAAAGACCAAGGAGAAGGTTTATGGATGTTGTGAGGGAAGACATGCAAGTAGCTGGTTTAAAAGATGCAGATGTCGAATACAGGGCAGTATGGAGTCAGATGATCTGCTGTGGAGACCCCTAACGGGAGCAGCCGAAAGAAAAAATAGTAGATCCCAGTGTTGTACAATGCTTCACAATTCAGTACAGCTGACAAGCCAGAGCATATTACAGGTACAATATTACATCCAAAAAAGCACAGAAAACCAGAATTCATAAGTACCAAAATAACAAAAAAAAAAGAACATACATAAACAGTGACCAAAACTTTACTAAAGACTGTTTGCTATCTCCTATCTGAGCACAGTGTCCCCGGTGAAGAAGATGAAATATCCCATCTCTTGTTAATTGTTAGATTAAAAAAACAAAACATTTTAGTCAATATTTATTTATTGGACACAAGGTCCGTTAGCTCAGCATAAGCGATAAATTGTTTGTTGTTTCTCCCAAGTACATATGGAATAAAATGTTAACTTCTGCACCATTTCTGTTTCTTTTAGATGTTTTTGAAGTATTTCGAAAGCCTGTGAGGGATAAACAAGAAGAGAAGGGGGATCTCCTAGCAGGATGTTAAATGATAGTGCTAATGCTGGAGATCAGAGTCTTTGAGTAGTTCCATCTGCTGCCTCTCCAGAGCTTGACCCTTCCCAGCTGCAGGAGTACAGCAAGCTTGGCAAGGCTCAAGACCAGCAGGGTTGTGGCAGTGCCAGGATGTGGACACATCAACTTTGGACACATCGGAGCTGTTTGAATTTGTTGACTGCTTATTACAATCTATCCTGTGTTCACTCTGGGGTTATATTGCATATGTGTATATGTAAAGAGCTTGTTTCCAATGCATATTATACAACAAAATGTCAAATATGTGTCAGTGGATTAAAGCGATGTAGCAAATAGAAAACCAGTTAATGTGGATAGACCAGGGGTGGTGTTTGTCAAATTTCCAACTGTCCATTCTCCCATTGCACAATGTAGCCTCAGATTCCTGATCATTACCAACCGTTTTGAAATCCCATTCGATATTTTGCTGTTGTAGCCCATCGATCAGAAGTACTAGATAATTTGAGATGCTTTTCTGCTCACTACAGTTTTAAAGATTGGTTATTTAATACATTGTAGCCTGGACCATTGATGCTTCAACAGAGTAGTGTACTTTAATATCCCAGGAGATCACCAGTTTCTGAAATGCCGACCATATTCAGTTGACTGCCAAAATCATTAAGATTACTTTCTCTTTATTATGTTGTTGTTTGCTGATAAACATTAACAGAAGCACTTGATCTATAGGTGTCTATGTCATACCAAACACAATATAGTCTTGTTACACATGCTTGTACTGGAATACCTCAATCAAGCATACAAGTAAAAATTTTTAATTTAAACCTTCATTAAAAAATTGGCAAAACGTCCAAATACTGTATTTGGAAACGAACTAATGAACCAGCGGTCTCTCCCATGGATTTAGCTTTTAATGAGGACAAAAGCGTGAAAAATATCAGCACAGTAGTTTCACATCTGACAGGCCACTTTAAGACTTCACAATATTCCACCATTTATTTCTGACAGGTTGAGTGTGACCAGGTCACAGATTTTCCCTCCATCAGCCTTTATTCATTAAACTTTTAAATTAACTCTTTGGTTTATACCTGTTATAGCATATAACATATAATAGTAGCTAGCGAACAGATATAGATAGATATAATAGTAGCTAGCAAACATCTACAAACCCAGACCATCCAATATATCTCATTTATATCTTAGAATTATGCATAATAATTATGCATACATTTTTAATGCTACAAAAGACTTTCCTACTCAGGAATTGTGTGTTCATGGGTTAAGAAGAGATGTCCTCAAAGTTGAGCAGGAAAAACGTGCAAGCATAAGGATTTGAGCAAGTATGACAAGGGCCATATTGTGATGACTAGACAACTGGGTAAAAGCATCTCCAAAACTGCAGCTCTTGTGGGATGTTCCCGGTCTGCAGTGGTCAGTATATATCAGAAGTGGTCCAAGAAAGAAACAGTGGTGAACTGGTGACAGGGTTATGGGCGGCCAAGGCTCATTGATGCATGTGGGGAGAGAAGCCTGGCCCGTGTGGTCCAAATCCAACAGATAAGCTACTGTAGCTCAAATTGTTGCAGAGGTTAATGCTGTTAATGCTCCACAGGTCAGGGCTGTTTTGGCAGTAAAAGGGGGGCCAACACAATATTAGGCAGGTGTTCATTATGTTATGCCTGATCAGTGGCCATAAAGTTATGCCTGGTCATGTACTGAATAAGACATAAAATGGTATATAGTATTATAGTAGATTTAATGACTATATGATGTTTCTACAATATTATTTTTATTATTATTTAATATATTAAATTCATGAAAGAAACTGATCCAGAGTTTCTGTGTAAAAACTGTATTTTCCTGTGTAAAATATTCTAGTAAAAGTATTAGCAAAAAGACAACATATAGTTTACCTTAAATAAAACATTTCACTCCTACTGAGCTAATTTTGCCTGAAACTTTGATTTCAGCTTCAACTGATTCATCTGCATCATTTCCATGTGTAAGCCATCTGGCTAAGGAGTTTAATTATCACAGGTGATCTTACTGCAGATGTACATTTTCATGCACAAAAAATGTGGAACACATTACCAATAAATGTTTGCAAGGCTCTGCGATCAGAATGGCTAAAAATCTTTTATGTTGCATGCAAATAGGCAGGGAAGCAATTTCTGAGGAATGCATTTATATATTAATACTAAACCTGGGACATATGCTCAGCAATGTGACCCTATGTTATCCAGCAGGCTTTAGGAGCTACTGAAAAAAATGAGGAAATGTCTTAAGAAAAGTTTGTCGTATTGAAATTGTGTAAATATATATATTTGAAATGAACACTGATGCTGCGTAAGGTGCTTGGCCCCTCAACTGCTGTTTACAATTATATGTTTTTATTAATATTAACATTATTATTATAACCTATTTTTGGTGCATTCATTTTCATTGATAAACAAATCTCTATGTAGACTAGCAAGGTATTATATCTGCCCATTCTGTCTAAATTCAGCCAGGGAAAAGGTGTATTTAATATGAAAGCACACTCTGAAACTTAGTTTTTAAACTTTATGAGTGATTGAGAAAAACTCTTGGAGAAAGCACATAGGGTTAGGCGCTCAGCGGGGCCAACAGAAATAGTCATTTCTCCCCATTTATGTGGCAATCTGCAATGCAATAAGAGACTCTTTTTTCTGTAAACTGGATGCAAATGAGACGAACACACACACACATACACTGGTATGGTGCCCACAGAGACTTGGATGGTGTTCTCATTCCCTTATGCCGCTTCAGTGCGTTTTCATTAGCAGCCAGCATTTTTGCAACTGCCTCCTGCTAGTTTCTTTGTCAACAACAAGGACAAGTAGACATTAGATATAGAGTTCAGGCCCAAAAATAGCTGAGCTGAGGTTTCCCCAAAGACAACTTTTTTATTTCAAATCACAAAGAACAAGTAGAGGCTTCAAGTAACAGAGAACAAAAGATAAAATCTGTTGATGGTTTGTTTCTCATTATTTTGATAAGTCACTAATACCAAGATACTAAAATTCAGGAGCAGTCTCAGATGAAAATGTCACACTTGTCACAAGGAAGCTCCTGTCAGCTTTCATCCAATCATCCATTGCAAACGTTAGCTATAGATCTGGTGGTGACTACATCGTTTTTTTTGCTGTTTCAAATAGTCAAGACCTTAACAAGCAGTTTCTAGTACAGTTGTGTGAATGCATGTTTTTTATGGATCAGAACATCAGCTGATACTTATTATGTCTTATTATGAACAACAGCACATGACATATTACATCATTATTTTTTAACAAAAATATTTTTTAACCAAAATGGAAAAAAATGTGTAAAAAACTAAGTACATCCCTACTGCATCTATAGGAATTCTAAGGCTAAGTGGAAGCCAGTTGCTGGAAATGCCCTTGATTATTTAATCTTCAGGAAGTGTGACCACCTCTATAAAATCCCAACTTTTAACAGTTTGCTGGTCTGGAACATTTAGGCATGTGCTAGCACAATTTCAAGGAAGGAAGGAAATCAGCAATGATCTTAAAGGAACAACTGTTCCTGACCATTAGTCTGGGAAGAGTTATAACACCATTGACAAACAGTTTAAAATTCATCAGTTTATAGTGAGGAACATTATTTCCACCACGGGGCTACCGTAAAGAGATGGACTTCATCCTGGCAAAGTCTCTCCAGAAATCCTGGGAGCAGTGCAACAGGGGGCGTTAAGAGTACAGACATGGCTGAGGCTTCCAGTCTGAGAGGAGCTGAGTGAGTGAGGGGAAACCAGAGGAGACAGTGCGAGGTCTCTTGAGTCGCAAACAGGTCCACTTTTGCTCTGTAAACTTCATCCATATTTGCTCCACCACTTCTGGGTGGAGTCTTCATTCCATGGGCCTCGGCCCTTGCCTCGAAAGGGCTTCTGCTCCCTGGTTTAAGCACCCTCGGATGTATACTGCCTTTAGTGCCTACAACTTCCCTTGGGGCAACAGAAGGATCTGTCGTGCCAGCTTGTAAATCAGGCACGACAGAAGGATCTGTCATGCCAGCTTGTAAAGGAGGCGAGAGCGCAGACCCCCTGATAGCTGATTTAAGAGACCACCGATGTGTTGTCCGTACAAATCAGCACTTCATGTGGGCGAGAACGTCATCTCGTTGCCGGGTTGCCAATTGCTCCGATTGAGCTAATATCAAACAATCGTTAATATAGTTCAGTACGAGGATGCCCCGGAGTATCAGAGGACCCAGAGCCAAATCCACAGACTTTGTAAAAGTACGGGGTGAGAGTGCAAGGCCAAATGGATTTGGTAAGATTTTCCCCTGAAAGCAAACCTCAGAAACGTCCTATATAGAGGAAGGACGGGTATATAGAAGCACATGTCCCTCAGATCTATAATGACAAACCAGTCCTCTGACCTGATTTGAGACACGATTTGAGCATATTGAACCTGAGCTTCATTAATGAGCAGTTCAGCTGACGCAGATTTAAAGTGGGACGCAGCCCCCCATCCTTCTTGGGAACAATGAAGTATGATAATCCTAGGATCCATCACTTCCTTGGGCTTTGATTTGGAGAGCCACCTAGAGTCCCTGGTGGGGGGAGTGCGAGTGGTGATGCTCTGTCTCTGGACCTTATTGTGTGCCTGGGCATCCGAAGAAAAACTCCTGGATTAAAATCAGAGAGGGTCAGCCACAAGTGGCTCTCAATGGCCACTAGGGGTCAGAGAGACAGGTCTGTGGCAGTTCAAGGATGTTATTGTTTTTACACCGGGGTCTTGAGGGATGATGCAGTGCCAGGAGAGAGATATCTCTCAAGCATCTTCTTGACCCAGGGAATCACCCCATAACCGCACTCCCTCAGTCATTACATTACATTAGAGTAGAAGTCAACGTTGCGGCTAAAGATGCGGGCCGAATACAGATTATTCCATTGATTGGGAAAGAAAGGCAGGCCCAGGCAAGGAGGCAGTGACCTAGGTCACAGAAAATGGCCAACTAGTTTGTTCTGAGGATGCAGCTCCTGCTTTTCAGCCGGCCAAACGATGTTTAGTTTTAGACGCAGATCGAGTCACTCCGTCCAAAAGTTCCTCAAACTGGATGGGCTGTAGAAGCAAGTCCACAGGTTCTTCCTGCATGTCGCCCCCTCATCCCCATCCTCGGATTAAGAGAGGAAGAATGGTGAGCCTTTCTGCAGGGGTAAGAACCCGCCCAAGTGTGGCCTTCCAAGCCCTGAGAAAGGCACTGGGTCTGGCAGGTGAGGAAGAAGAAAGGGACACCCCTGTCTTAATTTCCTCTGCCAGATCTTTTTGCGAACCCCACAAACCTAACAGTCACTTTGCTTTGGCAGAAGTGGGAACAGAACTGGGAGAAACGCTGGCAAGAGCGCCCTTCTCTAAGAGCGCTCTCCAGGAGCGGCATGTACGCATAAGCATGTGGGCAGTCAGCTTCCTTGGGAGCCAACCCAGCATGTTTCGCCCCCAGACATGCGGGCAAGGAATAACACACTTAGCCTAAAGGATTGCTTACCTCAGTCCATTACCTTCTTACCTTTGGCTTGCTATAGTGAAACCTAAGAGAAGGAAGAACAGACACTTACAGAGCAATTTATGAATAACAGACGCTAGCACTGTCTCCACAGCATGTGCTTTCATAGCTTACTGGTCACTATGTCACCCCGCTAGGGACATCACGCTGTTCCATTGTACAGATTACACACATGCTTCAGAGCGTGGTCATGTAGAGGAGTTGGCAAAGCGTTTGTTGACGCAGCTTGAGTTCCCGAAGGAGAATCTGGAGAAATCTCTTTGCACAATGGACAAGGGTGAAAATCAAGCAGACTGTTGACAGTAACTACAGTCCAAATCCATCCGCAAAGCTCCTGTTCTTACACCATAATGTCATGGATCCCCAGGCTGCTGATGAGAAACCATTCCCAGCTGCACATAGTGGCCTCTATTCGAAGACAACACCATACAGAGGCAGCGGGCATATTCAAGGAGAGGAGAGGAGAGGAGAGGGGCAGGAACAGGGGTGACTGGAACCTCAGGAGCATGTTTAACTCGACCAAGAGAGAGAGAGAGAGAGAGAAGAGGGTTGACAGGAAGAGAAGGATGTGGATTATTAATTATCCTTATTGTTGTATAAAAGTTAATGACACTGCAGTTGGGGACCCTGGCAAGACTCGCTATGGCAGCATAACTAAAAGGGAGAGCCAGAAGGTAACACAGACATGAGGGATCTCTGGGATAAGAGACGGCCTACCACACTACCATCAACAAACCTCAGTGAACCTATGACAGTGAGGGGACGACAGAATACAAATATCCCAGTTCACCAAACACTTGATATCCATGATCCCTCCAGATCTGCTCCTTTACCCAAGAAATAACTACAGATAAAAGGCTTGACTAAAGCTGAGTGTTTGAGTCCCAAACCCTAATTGGAAGGCTGTTCCATAACTGTGATCTTTATTATAAATGATTTGCCCCCTGCTGTAGTCTTCATTATTTGAAATACCTACATATAGCCTGCACCTTTTGCATGGAGGATTATAATGGTAGAGAAGTTCACTAAGATACTGTGGCGTGAGACTGTCAAGTGCTTTATACGTCAGTAGTTTTTATTTTATTTTATAATCAATGCGAGATTTAATTGAGAGCCAGTGTACACTGATTATAATAGTGGTGATGTGGTCATTTTTTATAGATCTAGTAAGTATTATTAGTGCTGCATTCTGAATAAATTAAGCTTATTTATGCACTTATTCAAACACACAGACAGTAAAGCGTTACAGTAGTCTAATCTAGATGTAACAAAAGCATGAACTAGTTTTTTTGCATCCTGTAACGACATCATATTACTAATTTTAGCTACATTTCTAAGGTGAAAGAAAGCGATCCTGGTAATGTTATTCACATGAGCCTCATGAAAAGACTAGGGTCAATAATCACATTAAGGTCTTTGACTATTGTACACACTGAGACAGAAAGACCATCCAGAGATACTACATAATCATAACATTTACTTCTAGCTACATGTGGCCCTAGTAAAAGTACTTCCGTCTTACTTAAGAGCAGAAGGAAGTTATCAACCATCCACTGTCTAATGTTTTTTTACACACTCCTCAACACTTTAAAGTTGATCTCTCTCATCTGGCTTTGCTGAAATATACAACTGTGTATCATCAGCGAATACCATGTTTATGTATAATTTCACCCAGAGGCAGCATATATAAAGAGAAAAGTGTGCAGAGTGGAGTGTGGAGAACTCACCATTTACATCAACAAACTGATAGCAATTAGTCAGATAAGACCTAAGCCCGGAGAGAGCTGTTCTCTTTATTCCAACAACATTCTCTAGTCTAGCAAGGAGGATAGCATTGTCAATGGTGTCAAAAGCTGCACTAAGGTCGAACCAAACAAGTAAGGAGACAAAACCCTGATCAGAGGCCAACCACAGGTTATTTATCACTTTAATTAGTGGCGTCTCTGTGCTATGATGAGGCCTAAATCCTGACTGATACATTTCAAACATGTTATTCCTAAATAGATGTGAGTATAACTGCTGTGCTACAACCTGTTCTAAAATCTTGAATATAAAGGGGAGGTTTGATATTGGCCTGTAGTTGGACAGCTGACAAGGGTCAAGGTCAGGTTTCTTATTTAGGAGGTTGATAACTGCCAGTTTGAGGAATTTAAGTACACAACCAGTTCTGATTGGAAGAGTTTATTATTTTTAGAACAGGTATAATTTCTTCTGGAATTATTTGTTTGAAGAAACTTGTAGGCAAGGGTCAAGAATACAAATTAATGATTTTGATAAGGAAATAAATTAAATTAAGTCATTCTATTTAAAAGGAGTAAAGCTTTTTAAGTGATTGTCTGTTATAATTACAGTGCTATCTGCAAAGTAATTTATAATATATTTTGGATTTATATTAATTGTCTGGATTTTTTGCCTGATGTTTTCAACTTTATTATTTTAAAAGTTCATAAAATCATTACTACCTCTTGATGGTTTGCATGTTAGTGCAGGGCATACATTTTTCTGTTAATTTTGCTACCATACTTGAATTAAAATCCAGGATTATACTTGTATTTTTTATGAGGGTAGAGAAATTTGCTGATCTAGCAGCACTAAGAGCTTTTCTATAACTCAGGAGCCTTTCCTTTCATGCGATTTGAAATACTGTCAATTTGGATTTACGTTCCAATTTCTGAGTGGTCTGTTTTAAGGTGTGCGGATGATCATTATACCATGGTGCTATTTCCTGATCATTTTGGTTTTAGGGGAACTATGTAATCTAGAGTGTAACGAAATGTGGATTCCAGACATTCAGTGGCCCAATCAAGCTCTGTTGGCTCAAATGGAGATCTTGACAACTAGACACATCTCCGGAGGATTATTAATAAAACTCGCTGCTGTAGTTGAAGTGAATGTACGCGTGGTAACGTGGCGAGGTACTAATGCAATAAATAAGGCAGATTTCAAAAGATATAAGGTACCGTATTTTTCGGACTATAAACCGCTACTTTTTTCCCACGTTTTGAACCATGCGGCTTAAACAACGAAGCGGCTAATTTATGGATTTTTCCTGGGGTTTTCCCGGTTGCACAAACTTCAAGCCAAAAAACTGAGCAACATAACATTAGACCAATGAAATTGCCGAACGGAAACGAAAAAACGCACCTCACCTGTGTTCTGAGCTGCACGGCATCGGGAGAAAAAACTTCCACCGGTGGTGAATTTTAAACTCACGACGATGCCAAAAGAAATTGTTGTGAAAGGAAGGAGGAAGACAGTGAACAATGACTCTCTTGGTAGGCTACTGTTTAGATACAAGCCGTTGTAACGCGTTGAGTCTGGGTCATGGGAGAGCTCGCTAACTCCAGTTGCAACAGAAATCATATAAGCACAGACAGGTTTCCAAAACTCGTGCTTTTTTATTTTTCTTGGCAACAGCATTACGGGTTAGTCAAAGAAACTTAGAAATGAGCATCAGAAAATAATAAGGACATATTCCTCGGTCTTGCACACATGCAGTAATACCGGAAAAAAGCGGCGGCAGGCTATTCCCAAAATGCCGCTCTGCTCTTAAAGGAGCCACAAAATATTTCACCCGTTACACCGTGTCTAAAAGACAGACACTGTCTTTCGTTAAAGCCTGTGTAAAGTTCATTAGTTTCAGTGTAGACAGGCTTATAGACAGGTGCGGCTTATTTATCTTCAAAATAAAAATCTTTGTCAAATTCAGTGGGTGCGGCTTATATATGGGTGCGCTTAAGAGTCTGGAAATTACGGTAATGATCTGAAATAGCTTCAGATTGGAATAATGACTATATTGTTCATATTGCATCCAAATGTTAATATTAAATCACAAGTGGGTCCTATATCATTCTGATTAATTACTACTGAATCTAGAATGGATACAACTGCTGCTCTTAAGGAGTCTTCCTGATTATCAAAATGAATATTAAAGTCACCAACAATTAATGCTTTGTCTAAAGTAGCAGCTAAATTTTTGAAGAAATCTGCAAATTCTAAGAGAAAATCAGAGTAGGGCCCTGGGGGACTAGAAATAATAATTAACAGAATTGACTGACTAGACTTGCTTTCGGACATTAAATATTTTATGTTGGTGTAAAGATCTTCGAATTTGTTACATTTGTGTTTATTTTTTTGTGTCACACTGAGCACGCAACAGTCATGATTCTGTAATGAAATCATTGCTTGTTTTCATCAACACCTCCAGAAATCATTGTCTGTGAACATATTTTGCCAAGTTACCGACAAAACCAGGCTAAATCTCTATTGTGCAAAGAAGAAAGCATGTGTGAACATGATAAAGAAATGATGCCATCCTCTCTGGGCCAAAGCTCATTTAAAATGTACCAAGGCAAAGTCGAAAACTGGTTAGATAAATTGAAATTATAATTTATTTTTGGAAACCATGGACACCACATCTAGTCCATAGTCTAAAAAATAAAGGGACCATCTGCCTTGTTATCAGCGCTCAATTCAAAAAGCCACATCTCTGATAGTATGGGAGTGCATTAATGCATGTGGAATAGGCAGCTTACACATTTGGAAAGGATCCATCAATGCTGAATAATATATACAGGTTTTATGCAACAAATGCTTCCATCCAGAAAATGTCTTTTCAGGGAAGGCCTTGCATATTTGCATAAGAAAATGCTAACTGCATACAAAATCGATTACAATAGCAGTAGAAGAGTTCAGGTGCTTAACTGGCCTGGCTGCAATCTAGACCTTTCACCATTTAAAAAATGTGATATATCATGAAATGAAAAATACAACAAAGGATACCCAGAACTGTTGAGCAGATAGAATTCTGTATTAGACACATATAGGACAACATTCCTCTCCAAAACTTAGTAAACATGGTCCAATTTTTTTTTAGATGTTTTACAGCCATCAAATTCAAAATTATCTTATATTCTCTTCAAATGGTATAGAATCTCAGTTTAAACATTTAATAGTTTTTTTGTTGTTTTATTGTGAATAGAATATAGATGTAAGAGATTTGCAAATCATTGTATTCTGTTTTTATTTACATTTTGCCCATTGTCCCAACTTTTTTGGATTTGGGGTTTTACAGTTCCGACAAGCTACTGCACTAAGTCACATTTCGTGGCTACGTTCCACAGATTTGTCACTTCATGTTTTTCTTTTACACTTCATGGTCTCTATTGTCAGGCTCTGGGCTCAAACCGGGGTTTACTTTGTGAGAGTGAGGAAGTTTAGCATTTTTCCAACAGGTGATGTGTGAACCCAAGTGCAGAGACAGTGTCAAACAGGTTGAATATCCAAAAAACAAAGTCTGGTCTAAGAAAAGGTAGTGCAAATGTAAATCCACAACTCAAAAAGGGAAATAACTGAATCAATTTCAGAGCTCAGTCAAAAAGTTCTTTCTTTAGAAAAAGCAGAACAAATCACAAAAAAACAAGCACAAAACTTGCAAGACTAAAAAAAAAAATGCAAGCCTACATAATGTCACACTAAATGTCACATTACATACACACAGGAGGTGACTAAACACAGGTGGAAACAATAGCTGACTAATGAGGGACACAAGTGCAAAATCTGGTGGGTGTGCAGAGGTGTCATGAGAAAAAAAAACAAAGATTGTACAACAGGACCCCCTCCCTAAATCCTGACGTATTTGGTAATGAACTTTGTTCCTTCGTATTATAGCTTTGTGTTTGGTTTTATTTTGTTGGTTTTGTATGTTTTCCCCACTCTCTTGTTCCACAAATACATGACACCCTAAGAACCAGCAAGTGCTATAAATAATGACATTTAATTTACAGTTCATTTTAGGATATGCTCAATCATAATGAGAACTAAATAAAGCTATAAAAGGAAATAAATATTAGAAAAAAAATTTTGTAATTGCAATAGAAGACAAAAATAATCAGCTTCAGGGTGCAACAATTCTGCTTCAGCACAGCACCCTGTTTTCCTTTAACAGCACAGCAAAACATTGTGATTTATTCCCTACATGGCCTAAGCATTTTTTTTCATTCATAGTGGAATGTAAATAGACCTGCACTTTTCACCATAATGACAGGGTTTAGCATTTCGGAAATATAAACTCTCCAGATGAAATCCATAAACTGATCTACAGTGAGTTCAGAAACAGGGACATGTTTCTGGTGGTTAGCTGGAGAGAGAGAGAGAGAGAGAGAGAGAGAGGGGGGGGGGGGATATACTAGGATATAGAGAAGACAGCATTGAACCTAGAGGCCATCTTGGACCTCAGCCAAACATCCAGAGCAGAGGGTAATGAACTGCAGAGAAAGAGAAGAGCTTCCATCTTTCTCACTCAAGAAGACTGGGACATGGAGCGGAATGAAATGTGGCATGAAAACTATACCTCCCATCAAGAAAATTATTATATCACTTAAAAAAACTTGATTGAGCCCCACAAGGAAACAGTGTGTTCGAGTCAAACGGGAAAAAAAAGTGGAGAATTCAAAGATAGCATTAAATAAAAATGTCAGGAAATAAATGAAAAAATAAACAGATACATTGAAAAACATAATTAAATAAACAGACTGACAAAAAAATTAATAAATAAAAATAATAAAATAAATAAATAAATAGAAAGCAAACACACAGACAGATATATAGATAGCTGCTTTTAGATGGTGAGCAATTTCCTGTCAACTGGAAGTGCAATTTATTTTTTCCTTCTACTTTTATATTTTTTCAGTCATTTCATTTACCTATTTTCAGGAAAAATCTAAAACAGTGTACAAGCGATTTCATGCTGAAGATGTTCCAACTGTGCACATCAGCACTGATGACTGTGATTTACATCCTTCATCTTTGTGAAATTGAGATTCAGAAATAAAAAAAAAACACGTCAGTGTCTGACTTGATAAGACACCGAGCCACATAACACACACACAGGCCACGACGCTATAAAAACACACACTGTCTGTATCAAGAATGACAGTTAGACCTTAATTCACTTTTAAAACCTCCTGTCCTGTTTTTATTTTATGGTCGAATTTGGATGTTTTAATTGCAGCGCTAAAGAGTTCAACAAGAGTCAATTCATAAAGTGGATAATTAAGGATGTGAAAAATTATGCTCTTAATTTTTCACACACACACAAGCACACACACACACACATACACGCACACACATATTGTACACTCCAAATGGCACATGAGGGAAAAGAGAAACATGGTTAAAAGCTTTAAATGTGTTAATGTGCTGTGAACAAATGATCGCCAATTAAAACCTCATGGATTTTTCTAACAAAATGATGGGATTATTAAAAAGCAAATCTAAGCATGAATGGTTACTTTCAGAAAGAAAAAAGAGAGAGAGAGAGAGAGAGAGAGAGAGAGAGAGAGAGAGAGAGAGA
>JAAIIK010000172.1:1087836-1098390 GCA_014706435.1 Silurus glanis
AGAGAGAGAGAGAGAGAGAGAGAGAGAGAGAGAGAGAGAGAGAGAGATATACAGAGATGAAATGTTCCTCATTATATTGCAATATATTTAGAACATTTTTGAAGTGGTGTAGGAAATATATTATTGTTTAAATTATTAACCATTTTTTGTAAGGAGACTGAATCCTGGAAAAAGTCTCCAGCGTCAGTGTTTTGCAACACTCTGTAAGATTTGTTTGCCTTTTGGCTTTCCATATTAGCATTGTTTGTTTGTTTTAAAGACTGCTGAGAACAAATAGCCATAAAAAAATTTAAAAACAGTAAATTGCTGTGACATAAGAGGAATCAAACTTTTTCTAAGAACTTCAGGCAGGCAGTAACTCTGAATCACTCCACCCTGTCAATTACTTAATTTCCATAACAACAGCACTGAAGGTTTTACATGTACATAATTCTGTACTGTACTGGTCAGTGCTATAGTGTCGCTATGTATACTGTGTTGACAGTCACTATGTTTACTGTCACCTTGTCATATGTTGTCCTTTTTTTGCTCTATATTTTGCACACTTTGTTGTTCGTTTTTAGTTTTTTGAAGTTCTGTGTAGTTCCATGTTTCTTTTTGTTAAATTTGTTCATTTATGCTGTCTGATGTAGCACCCTGGTCCTGGGGGAACGTTGTTTCATTTCACTGTGTATTGTACTACATATATTTGGAATCACAATAAAAGCCTACTTGACTTGACTTTATTTTATATACTCTAAATACAGGACTATGTACCTATTAGATCTGAGTGTTTTATTGTTTCATCCCAGGTTTCTGTTACTGTAAATGGGCATGTGCCCATAGCTGCATGTGTGCCAAAGCTAAATTTATATTAAAAGAATACTGTGGGAATTGTGGGAAAAGCCATGAAGCCATTAACTGTGAGGGAAAAGAGCTAAAGCTAATAAATCAAACCTGACATGCCATTGAGCACAACTTTTACTCATTCTCTGGTTTCCTCTTTCCTTTATAGAGTATAAAAGGGAAGCTAATATTCCAATTAAAATATTATTAAACAAGGGGGGAAATGCAAATAATACTATCTACTGACATTTATAAACACTTTATTACTAATGCTTAGTTACTCACTTAAATAGATTAATAATAAATCTCATTTAATAAACTGCACAATGCCTGCCTATAAATAGCTTAGAATATGAATCATTTTTAAACAAATCTTTAAACTAATGAAGTACATAGTACTAATGAGCCATAGCACAACTCAGAACTGCTTTTTTCAGTCTGTGTATGTTGCATTCATTAGTTTCTTTTTTTGGTATTCTTGAACAACCCAGATCTGAAACAACTGATCAGCCATTAGCACATATTCCATCAGTGTCTTCATCCAACATCCAACAGCTCTGAGAAATTTCAAAAGCAAGACAGTGACAGTAAATAAAAGTCCAATGTGGCCTCTTCTTACAAAGTTATTGTGTGCAAAATCCTTAAAAGTTCACTGAAGAACAAACCTGCTCTACACCCTACCCTGCCCTGCCCTGCCCCTCACCATCAGTTACTGAATTGTCTGTGATCCCTGAATATGTTGCTCTAGTTTCTATCATGTTTTTTTTTTAATGATTTGCACAAATATCTCCAGAGTGGACATTTCTTCCTAAGAAAAGACAGCCAATGAAATGTCTCTAGGTTACGTACACTCCTGAGGACCAAGCCTTAGAGGCTGCCATACTCCAGGTCGAGTGCGCTCTGACCCCAAAAGGAGCGGGGAGGCCAGAGGACTCCTAAGAAGACACGATAGCGTCGATAATCCACCTGCTAAGTGTCTGCTTGTTAGCAGGAAGGCCTCTCCTTGGAGGGCCGTAGCAGATAAACAGTTGTTCCAACTTTCAGGTCGTGGGACAACTGAGGGCACCTCGGGGACGTAATCCGCTCTAGGGTGTAGGAAGGCACTGGCCATGCTTGGAGTAAACTAAAGAAAAGAGGTTGCCACTGAAAGGGCCTGTAAATCACCTAATCTCCACAGAGAGAAGATAGCCAGCAAGAATGCAGTCTTGATTGTGAGGTTCCTTCATGAAGCCTCGGCCAGGGGCTCAAAGTGGGGCTCAGATAGAGCCTCCAACACAATGGCCAGATCCCACCCAGGCACTCTAGGTTGCACCGAAGGCCTCAACCTCCATAACTCTGGTCGGGGGTGATATTTCATGACCTCTTTTTGCGAGAGTATATCCCTTCTCAGAGGAATCTCCCACAGTCCGCGAACTATGGTCTACCCGGCCACCTTGGGGCCACCAGGAGGAGACGAACTTAGTCCCAGCAAACTCTCTCCAGAACTTCTGGAGGCAGAGTGATAGGGAGTGCCACAAATGCCTCTCAGTGGACCGGCCGATGGACATATCGGTCTCCTTAGTGGCTCGGAGAGCCAGGATCGCCGTACGGTGGAGTTCCTGGCCGCCCATGATGTCTCCCACATCCAACTCTCGCAGCAGGTCGGCTTGGAATGCCTGCAACACTGCCATGGCGACCTGACCTGCCGAAGTATACGCCTTACCCACCATCGCTGACGTAATATGACGTAATAGGCTTGGTGGGTAGTGTCAGGGCCTTAAGGGAGGAGGCAACACCTGTGGAGAGATTGCCTGCCCAGTGTCTCTTCAACCTATGGCATGGTCTCCTCACTTTCGGACTCACAAACCGCTCCACCCCTCTTTGGAGCTGCAAGCTCTCATCGCAGGGGGATGAAAACACCGAAAGGCGGGCTTCCGAAGCCTGTGAACGGGAGCTAGACCGGGCAGGTGAGGTTTGAGGAAGTGACAAGTCCGTCTCTAAACCCTCTGCGAGGTCCATCTGCAAACCCCAGGAACTGGATCGCAGCTCTGCCTCAGCGAGAGCGGGACCAGCACCAAGAGGAGTTAGGGCACCATCCTCGAAGAGTGCCCATCGGGAGCGGAGCGATTGCATAGACATGCGTGCGCAGTGCTCGCAGTCGGCTCCCTCAAGAACCGACTTAGTGTGCTCCGCTCCCAGGCAAGCCAAACAAAGGCTGTGTGTTTCCCCCCTGAGATATAGCGGGGCAGAGAGGAACACACAACCGGAAAGGACTGCTAGATACACCTTGACTGTTACAATGACACACTATGCCGTGTGTTATTAAATGTATAGAAAAAATGAATAAATAATTTTTTTATTTATTTTTTTTTTTTTTGTGTGTGCTCAGAAAAAATAAAAAGCCATTTTCTCCTTTTTCTGCTTGCAGTATTAAATATGAAATAAAAGTGTCATAATTGACAGTTTGATTTTCAGATGCAAATCAAGAAATTATTTAATGCAGTGTACACAGGCCCTTCACAGTCAATAATCTCAAAGACTGATAATAGATAATTTCATATTGATTAATTAAACTCTTTGTTTGATCAATGCACAAATGAGTCAGATTGAATGATGAATATGTTACCTTCAAATTATTTCATTTCGTTTAGCAAAGAGATTATATTAAAAATTACAAATTAATTGCTCATTTATTGCAAATGTAAATTACCTTTAGGGTCGAACTTTAAACTATAACATAAATGATGTATTCTCTAAAAGTACATTTGTTCATTCTTAATAATAAATGTATGGGTTTGCTTCTTGGAGCTCGTTATAAAAATCATGAGTGGTTCTACAAATAACCTTTGGGAAGAGCTTTTTGTTATATCAAAAAAGGTTCTTTATGTCATAAGAAAAAGGTTACTTTATAAACAATCTACTGAAACATTTGTGTATCTGTTTGTTTGAAAAACAATATAACCGACTGAAATTTGTCAAATTTCTTGATAGTTCCTTAACCTAATCTGCATTCCTAGTTCATAACTGTATTATTTGCCTGCGATTCTTTCTAACAAATACAGTAAAGTATTAGACTGTGAGTTTAAAAAAGAATCAGACAGTTATAAATCATCACTTAATTCAAGAGGAATATTGAAATCTCATTGTCCATCTTTCAAAGATTGTAATTTTCGATGGCCTGTGAAGAGATTCATTGAAATGCTTTTCATTCTGCTTTCCAGAAACACATTTCCTTTACAGAAAATATGTCCTAATAAAAAAGAAAAGTCCTATAGGTGAGCTTTATTCACACATTCCTTGTTGGCTGGTGTTAATTGACAGCCTGCTGAGACTAAGCACCTAAAAAGGTCAGGGTTTCTTTCAGTCACTAAACTGTCCAACTTCTGGCATAAAGGTCAGAGTGCCACCTCATAGATCTCACACAGAGCTTCAAATGATGAGTGGCACACTCATGGCTCGAAGGTGTTTATAAAAAAATCAAAGCGGTGTCTTAGGAACATGGAGCTGGACCGGGTCTCAGGTCTGAGCTTCCCTAAAGAGTAAGATGTACAGGCGGAGAAAAATAAGTATCTGAGCCTTGAGATGGAACAATGACATGTCCCATAATACAATGCTGCAGTTTATTTTGCTTTTACGAATAATTCTGGCCGAGCACATTGCTAACCTGAATTATAAACTCATTAGATTAGATTTAATAATTTAATAATCTGACATAAAATTATTGTCAAATGATATTTGGACAATTTTTTTTTTTTTTTTTACAAAATCCTCAACATTCTGCTGAGCGCCTCAGTTTTTCAGAATTTATAAAAGGTTTGGGAAGACTAAGACTGGTGACCTTCAAAATAAACACATATATTATTATCTCATATTTGTTTACTTGTGGCTGATCACCAAAACCCTAATTTTGTAAACTAAATAGCTCCAATTAACTAAACAGTTTATTAATAAATCTTAGGAACGAAAATTTGGCACTAAATAAATAGTTTGTTTAAAAAAAAAAAAAAAAAAGGTTTATTAAAAATGTACACAGTAAATGATTATAAATGTGTTTAAAGAATAACCAAGCTGTTATCACAAAGTTGGACCCACACATTACAAAGTATAGGGTATCTGGGTGTGGTTGCATAAACTTTTCCCATCACTAGGAAAACCTGCAAGACCCAAACCTGTTCCAGCATGACAGTGACCCTGTGCACAAAGCAGTCTCCATAAAAAAATTGTTTACATGGGTTAGAGTGAAAGATCCTGAGTGGTCTGCTATAGCTCATTGACCTGACTGCACCCCAGTCCTTCTACATCGGTACCTTGCTTTACTATCACTGTTGTGGCTAAATGAACACACACACACTTTAAAATCGAATGGAACATATTTCCAGAAGAGTGGAGAATACGCAAATAGGGACTAAATATGGAATGGGATGTTCAAAAATCACATACGTGATGAGTGATGTGACACAAATATTTTATCACGATTTGGCAATACATGATAAATGCTGTATGTCCCTCTTCTGTAGTTCATGAGCTGGCATTGCTGATAAGTAAGCACCACAGGTAGTGTCATGCAAGTTGTAAGGGTTAAATATTAACACGATGCAACATATTATAAACGACAAAAATATAAAAGGTGTAAGGTAAACAAAAAGTATAATAAGTTGGTAGATGCAAGATCTTTCTAGAAGAGTATGCACTAGTGATGGGAAGAGCGGATCTTTATAGTGACTCGGTTCTTCAAATTTTGTTCATCAAAATGAACAAATCTTTTTTTGTCATTTAGTTCATTTACTTTATTTCGATTCTTTGATTAGAAATAATATAAAATGTTACATTGTTCAATAAGCAGATCCCCCAACACATCTACATAAATGAACTTTGACGATAGTTACAATAATAAAAAATATAACAATGCAATGGATAAATTATGATGAACAGAATGAATAGCTCACCGCTCATATCTTCTGTCAAGATTTGGACCAACGCAAAAAAAAAAACCTGATCTTTTGCATTGTGTAGCATTTTATAACAAGATTTTGAAAAAAAAAAAAATTAATAAATGATCTATTGCATTGTGTATGGGAGTCACGTGACAAAGGAACTATTCGAACCAGAGGACTCATGAGATGAACTACTCAATTCTGTTTCCTGTACATAACCTGCAGAGATTTTGCGATGCTTTGCTCATACTTGTCCTGTAGAAAATGAACAAATCACTCTTTAAGACGAAGAGTCACTTTAAAGACTTAATCAGAATGAACAAATCATTCATGAACGACCCATCACTAGCGTGCACACTGAAAACGCACCAAAGAGCTAGGCCAAGCTGAACCTCACACAATAACGATTAACATGTGAGTCATTACTACGTCCTCATTTCTTTAAAACACCATTCAGGGTTTTGGACTTAAACAGTTTTCCTCACTGTCACTGAACCTTCACTACTGAGCTGCTTGCACGTTACTTTACTGCCTCTGGCTGTCAGGCGCGCTGAAAGGAACGACCTGACCACTGTGTACATATTCCTCCTGATTTCTCTCATTTCTTAACCTGCCTTAGGGCCTGACATCGTTATTACTCCAAATACATCAATTTTTTTTTTCCCATTTTCCCCCTTTCCATTTCTTCAATTCCATTCATCAGGTAACACGCACTGGGACAGCAAGGCTCTGCAAAACGACACAAGGAGCAACAGGAGATATTAAACGTATAAAACAGCTTTCATAAAACATGACAGCGAGAGGAATGACACAGCTAGGCGAGAAAAATACACCATTATAGTGGGATGTTTCGCTCTGTCAAAACACAAGCATTTTAAAGCGTTCTGAAGCGCTCTAAAGAAGCAGTTCGGTGTCATTAATGTAAAAAAAAAAAGCTAGACTTTAAGTCAACAATGACATATATTTTTTATATATGTATATATACATACATACATACATACATACATACATAAATACATACATACATACGTGTATGTATATGTATAAATGTATTTGAGAAAAAAAGAAACATATTTTTACTCTTGAAATGCCTAGACTTGTAGTGACTGTATTTTGTAATATATCTTAGGATAGTGTTTGTGTAATTATCATTAATGATGATTCTAATACAATGTCAATGTGTGAGCTAGCAGACAAACATCTACAAATTGAGAAGAAAATAATTTTTAAGTGAGCTAATTTTTGTACTAACAATTGGCAGTGTTATTACTGTCTCCACACCTCATCCTATTATTTTTCCATAACATGTTTTGAAGTGTTTGAAGAAGACATCTATTTGCGCTGAAGTGCTTTACATGGGTTGAAGACAAAGATCTTGACTGGCCTGCTCTAAAGCTCTAACCTCTTCCCTTTTGAACATCTGTGGGATGAATTGGAAGAATGACTGCACCCCAGGACTCCTCACCTTAAATCAGAAACTGCCTTTACTAACACTTCGGTGCCTGAATGAGCATTTTAACTGAGTAAGTGCCTGAATGATTTATTATAGCAGCAAATGGATGCGAAATGTGGAATGGGATGTTTAAAAAGTACATACAAATCTTATGCTCAGGTGTCCACAAACATTTGTTCATAGAATTGTCTTTGACTTTTTGCCTAATAACAATGCACAAATAAACAAAACTAGTTGAAGATCTGATGTTTAGCAGCTTTTGATTCTCTCTTGCTTTCATTTGGACTCAATTGTGACTCTGCTTCAATTCCTCAAAACATTGGTCATGAACTTGACAGTGGTGCTTTTAACTATAGTCAAACCTAATATTGTTTTCTTTTATTGTATGTGTGTTTGTTTTCAGGGGTATGGCTAGTCTCAAAGAATGCTTTCACCTGGGACCAATTTGGAGTTGAAGCTGATTATGAGCTAAACCTGATCATCATCAGGACCTGATAATGACTACAAACGTGACGTGTATCTGAATGAAAACTCCTTGTGCTTTTGGAGCAGTGCAGCTCGCACATGCCATGACTTGAATTCTGATCAACAGAGCCCTTGGATGATTAGTGCGTCCTTACAAACTGAGGCCAAAAGGGATAGTTTTTACTTCAAAGCACGTTCCACTGAGATTAAACTGATGGGTGAAAGCGCTTGCGGTGTTAATAACATCAAACATGACCACATCTAAAAGCACAAATCCATCTGATTCGTGGTAAAGGACTATAAGTTAAGTCACTGTTTTTATTTTTTATCTGAAAGGCGAGACTGAAGTTAATGACCCCAGCCGCATTAATGATGACTAACACCTCATCAGTAAAGTGTGAGCGGAAATGGACTCGAGATCTTGTAATTCCCATCATTGGCAATACTATGATTAATGAGGCTTTAGTCTGACTTCTTCACTTCCTAACACTGAATTTGGCATATAGTAGAGTATTTTTTTGAAAAATAAGCGCTAAAGGTATCACAGTCACCTGACAATCCTTTTATATCACCTCAAACTTGGTGAGACACAACTGTGGATGCAGTTTGTCAACACAGATTTTCAAACATCACCACATCAGAGTACATAGTGACTGGCAGGAGCCTGCAGCCAATCAGGAAAGAGGAAAAGAAAGTCATTTTAAAAAAGGCTGTAAACTGCAATACACAAATCGTGTGTTCTAATTTCTACACGGTTACTAAAACAGACCAGTTGCAGCTTAGTTATATATAAATAAATTCTGGGGTTTAACCATTGCACTAATGTCTATTGTTGGAATCTATCTTGGCTTCTGCAGATTGTTCAAGAGTAATCTGCTGCTATGTAGATTGTTCTGAAGTAATCTGCTGCCATGTACAGGCTAATTTTCCAGACAGCCATTATCAAGCTTTTGATGCTGCAAACTAATGTACTGTGCCAAGCTGACGCTGCTAAAATGACCAAATTACACGCACACTGGGGCAATAGACTCAAGTCAGTAGCCTCAGTGGTCATTGTGCATAGTCAGATGATTAAAAGAGGACAGAGAGTGGTCAGGTCATTAGCACTATGGAGTTACAGAGCCATGTAGGGATGACATCGTCTAGCTTTTGAGCTATTGAGCACTCACAAGCGAAACCTAGTGCTAATCACTATTTTGCAATTAGAATCATAAGCAGCTTGTAAGCAAAGTCACTACCAGAACATCAAGCAATGTCAAAACCTTATTTTCTTTTAATGATTTGGTTATTATCGCTAACATATTATTCTCTAATTTTGCTATGCGCTTTCATCAGTTTAGCATGTACAGTGTAATTGTGTTTCAGAAAAGTAACAATTTGTATGACATTTAATTACAGCAATCTATGACTCGTTATTCGGTTTGGTACACATCAGACAGCAAAAGATGATGATAATCCATAGCTCAAAACAGGCCAAAGGTCAAAAGTGGGATGTACAAAAAAAATTGAGGACTTAATGCTAGAAAATTCATAGCAAGACTTTGCAAAGAAACTGTGACACAACATGATATAATAGGAAAACAAAACAAGGACTAAGCATACAACAGGTGAACACAATATGGCAACAAAGCAGAGCAGGGATGTCCCTGCTCTGCTTTGTTGCCATATTGTGTTCACCTGTTGTGTGGAACCACAGGAACCAAAAAACAGGAACAGGAACCAAAAAGCATGAGAACATCGTTGTCATCTCCATGAAAACTGAATGGAAATGGGGATTTGATGATATATTCATTCTTGTGAACACTTTTTAGAGCAGTGAAGTAAGGGTTTTTTTTTTTCAAATGTTGCATTTTGGTGTCACAAGTGTTTTGTTTCTTATTTCCCTCAAACAGCGATAAGAGCCACAAGTCGTTATTTACCCCAATTTGCAAATGTTCTCTGAAAGGAGGAAAATGACAAATGTGACAGCAAAATACTTTTCTCCTTCGTCCTCATCAGAGTCAATGGCATTTCTTGTCAGTGCAGAGCGCCAGATTAGACGCCGGGCAAACTTTTTAGCTCGTGAGATGGTGGCGAGTGAGCCTTTATCTCGCACAAACAGACACATCCGATTGCATCCTAAAGGCTTTTATGGATTGGTATGTGTGGACATGTTTGTGGAGGGGAGTTTTAGTCAGACGGTTAGAAATACGAACATCTCGAATGTCGTCTATCAAAAAGGCACAGACTTATTACTTATTACTTCCTATGACTTAAAACGCTTTATTACACCAATCGCTATAGGTGGCACTTGATTTTATATATTTCAGTTCTTGCCAAATATTTGCTTTGCTCTCTGTGATTTAGTTCAGGATTCCAATCCTTTGCTTGCTGAGTGCTATGTAGGCAATGTGTCTCTATTCGCTTTTACACCCAGGAGACAGAAATAAATAAAGCATTCATTTATTTCCGGTGTATGTTACAAGTGTGTACCACAGAACATCAGCAGTTGAACCGAATGTTGGAAGTACATCACACATTAAGATATGTTTTTATATGATAAAGTGCTTATTCTAAAACATTTCGGTTTATAATTCCATGGAAACAAAAGTTTACTTTCAAAGTGACCACCAGCAAGGATCACAATGGTGGCAGTGGGTGCATGGCCGGCACATGATTGTGAATGGAGGGTGGAGCCTGAGGAAGCAAGGAGTAAGTATCACACACCTGTACATGGTTCAACTGATGAATGTTCTCTGTTGCAGTGAGCAAAGAAGAGGATAAAAAAAAGAGAGAAGGGAGCCTGGGGTAAAAAAAACGCAGAGCCGTGTGTGTGTGTGTGTGTGTGTGTGTGTGTGTGTGTGTGTGTGTGTGTGTGTGTGTGTGCGTGTGTGTGTGTGTGTGTGTGTGTGTGTGTGT
>JAAIIK010000172.1:1108413-1156394 GCA_014706435.1 Silurus glanis
TATATTGTGGACACCTGACCATAAGATTCCACGTTTAGTCCCACTTGCTGTTTTAATAACCTCCACTCTTATGTGAAGTTTTTAAAGTGTGCTTGTACAGATTTATGCTCATTCAGCCACAAGAGTGTTAGTTAAGTCAGGTACTAATGTAGGGTGGGGAGGCTTGTGGTCAAATTAACATTCCAATCCATCCCAAAGGTGTTCACTTGGGTTGAGGTCACATCTCTATATCAGCCCATTTAAGATCTTCCATTCCAACCCATGTATACCATATCTTCATAAATCTGGCTTTGTGCACAAGAGCATTGTCATGCTGGAACAGGTTTGCATCTTCTAGTTCAAGTGAAGAGAAAATTTAATGCTACTGCATACAAAGACATCCTATCCAATAGTGTGCCTTTAAACTTGAGGTAATACTTTGGGGAAGAACCACATATGGCTGGAAAAGTCATTATTGTCTCTTTCATGCTCTGTGAAATTATTTCACAGGGCTGATTGTATCAATAAGCCTGAGGTGCTGTCGCTTACTGGCACTCATTGTATTGTTCAATAAGATTATAGATCTCGGCTTGAGAATGATTACAGATTTGGAAGCGGGCTGTTTTTTATTACATCTGTGTCAGTCATTGGATAATTCAAAATTCACTTTTATACTGAAGGTATCAATGATTTATTTTTCTTTAAACTTGCAACTTTAATCTAATCTTTAAGAACTAGCAAGCAAATGATCAAACCAAGGCATCAGTATGTAAATCGGGTGTGAACGGAACAGCACTTTTATTTAAGTAGATTATTCAGAATGTACGGGGGTGTCAGACATTCCCCAACATAAAATGTGACTATATACAGATTTTCAAAAATATTGTGTCATTGAGTGGTAAATTTCCAAAGGTGTGAAGAGTACCTGAAAATCATACTTGAGTAAAAGTATAGATACCTTACAGCATAACTTACTCCATTAACACAAGTTAAAAATCATCAATTTCATATTACAGAATTTTTAGAGTACATTGAAGTAAATAATTTTAGATAAACTAAAATCAAATATTCAGAGCTGACTGTGATTAGATGGCACCTCTCAGCGATATTTAAATTTAGCTTCAAAACTTACTTAAGTACTGTAAAGTACTTAGTATTTTTACTCAAATACTTTACACTACTGTTAGGGTCTGAGCCGACATAACAGAGAAGCACACATACACACTCATCAAACACATTCTCATCAAGGGGCAATTTTGAGTCCACAAGCCACCTAGAATTATGTTGTTTTTCGATTTTTGGGAGGAAAATGAAAAATTTAAAGTTCCTACAGGCTGAACCGAGAACTGAGCTGAGAACATTAATTCAGGTTCCATTCATGCCAATCTGCAGCTACAGTATTCGAGCACTGACCCGTGTCAAAAAAACAGCAGACATAGAAGGGAAATGCTCAAAATGTCAATTCTGACACCACAGAGCAGGTACTCGTAAATATTTTCCCGGATGCACTCGGTATTCCTGGCAGGAAGCATCTATACACACTCTATTATGCAAAAGGGAGGGGGGGCAAAAGACTTGGCGCTTTCCTCAGTGATAATCAGCATGTGTCAAGTGTCCCTACTGCTTCAAAATGTAGCTGCTGGTTGGGAAAAAAAAAAAACGACAGCAAAGAGACAGTTATGAATCACACAGTATGCTGCATGCAAATGGATTAAATGGCTATTTTGCAAAATAAAAACCTGCCACATACAAAAATCCCAGAAAAAGAGAAGAAGTGGTATAAAGGGTAAGATTTATAACCAAGAAGCGAATTTGCTTTGAATACTGAATCTGTTTCTTATTAAATCTTATTGTATCTTATTTATGTCCTTAATTGGCTAATAAACATTTATAAAGCATTATGTGCACCTAAAGCAGTTTTCTATTCTCATAAATAAGGGTCATAAATGTTCTTTTTGGAAAAAATGACAAATAATTCTGCTTTTCTAGAAGTTCTAGTTAAGCTTTCTGAGAACTGTTCCTTTTTCTTCCAGATATCCATGTAAATAAAATGTGTGTGAATACAATAGATGCAAACAGAATTGTTATTATTATTATTATTATTATTATTATTATTATTATTATTATTATTATTATCCTGTTTTTTCGAAAGTGACCTTCACCATTTTTTTTCCTGCCCTCATGAATAAATTATTTCTCATCAAGGGACTCATTAGTGTCTCAATCACTGTCTGCATCCCAATGAATCCGTGCATCACATGACAGATCGGGTTATTCTCAGGCCTTTTTCATGTAATTCTGACTGTTGTAATGTAATTATTTATCAGTTTCTTTGATCTGAAGTGTTTACAGCAGAATCCGATTCTACAAGCCTCAGGCAAAGCAGTTCAGCTTTTTTGCTTAAGGGCTCAACATTGACTCTCTCAGACAGGCCTGGGATTTAAACACAGCCTCCCAGTACAAATAAACACACAGAGATGCCATTTATGAAGATGTGTCAGGAATGACGGTTTCGGTTCATATTGAGTTCTGAACGGTTATTGTCACAGCGCAGGTACAACCCAGTATGGTGATGGAGGAAAATAAGTTAAAATAAACAGAAAAGATTGTGAGTTATTGTGCTTAGCAGAACTTCTACAGCCAGAGTGGGATGATGGAATATGTATCTCAGGCTCATTCCACTGCTCATTCACTTCAATTCACTTTCAGTGGGTTTATCATGCAATAATAATAAATGTGATGTGAACAGATGAGATGTTTCCCATTTCATTATCATTACCTATACTGATATAGCTAATAAAATATTTAGTAGTATTGTATTGAGTGAAGTAGGTTCACGCTATGTGGGTTTTCCGCTGATAAAAAAAAGTTCACCTGCCCATGATATGCTACTCAGAGGTCAGAGGTAATTTTTTACTTCCTTTTGTTTCTTCGTCTTTTGCTATCAGCTGCATTTAGCGATATGTATTTACTTGCAGCTATGGTTGAGGGCCTTGCTCAGGGATGCAGGAGTGGCAGCTTGGTGGGGCTGGGATTTTAACTCACAAACTCACTTCTCCTCCTAATTATACCATATATACATTGTACCATATCAGCGTTACAATAACTCAGCTAATAGCTCATTATAAAAAAAATGCCTTTGTTTACTGTAATTTAAAAAAAATGTATATCACATACTGAACTCATGGTTCAGGAGACCTTCCCTAGATTTGTAAATAGGAATTCCATTCCTTATTTTTGTTTTGAGCATTTTAGTTTTTTTTTTTTTTAAGGAGTTAAATCTGAACATTTTCCAAGAAAACGTTTCATTTCAGAAATTATAATCCACGACCAGATGAAGATTAGTTGATTGTTATTGTAAACAAGCAGTCACTTAATACTAATGCTGAATGCAGCTATCGATTTTAATAGTTTTTATTGATAAAATAATGCTATGGAATTAATGTTTTAATAATAAATAGATTTTGTGTGTCGATTATTTTTTACGATCAATGAAAACCGTCACAAAAACTTTCAAGACCAATCTGTAATCATGGAACTACTCTTTGCCAGGCAAGACACTATCTTCTGAACTTGATGATTTATGGAATTGAAAATCTAATGACGCATTTAAAATGATACAGCACCTGAAGCAACATCTCCTGCATTTGCATAAGAAATTGCTTTTCTGGGAGCTTTTAAGAAACACACAGAAATAATTGTGCTTTTGAGGTGTCGATGTCTGGCTCTTGAGCAAGGAAAGATCTTTACCAAAAAAAAAAAAAAATGTTTAAGCAACAGTGACACAGTGACCTTTGAAGGTTTGTGGCTCGCATTCAGGCTTTTAATAGGATCTAATCAGTCATGGAAGCTGTACTTACGTGAAAATGTAAGTGTTTTTGCATGCTGTGGTGAGGAACCAAGCCTGCTTAATTCCTTTCACTTACTCTGAGGTTCAGGGTTCAACTGTCAATCAAGCAGAGCAGGAAGTTCCCATCTCAGCCGATTTCAGCTGATGAAGTTGCCTTGTGTTGCCTACATGAAAAATACTAAAGAGGAAAGCTGGAAGGTTTCAACGCTTCACACTTCATCCAATTGGATTCTATTCTTCAGCTAATTAGCAAGATTTTAATGAGCCAAGCGAGGAAAAGTACTAGACTACTATGAGCTAGTTCCAAGAGTGTGTATGATATTATTCTGATTGCAGACTTTTAAAAAAATTATTACCTTTTATTTTTAACACATTTTCAGTCCGCCTGTAATGCAACACTGACGACTGAAGGAGATTATTCCAAGCAAGCATCTGTTCAAAAGCAAATAAAAATAATTCCTCTGATCTTTGCTTGTCAGGAGAAGTGGGAAAGACAAAGCACACTCAGATCATTAATCATTTTAATGGACCTTTGTTTGTATTCATTGTCTTCACTTCCCTTTAATTAAGCAGGCTGGTTGGGGCACTGAAGAATGAACCGGTTGCTCAGAAATCAATCAGGAAAAAAGGGGAAAATATCAGTAAAGGTAATATGGCCTTTAACCTTCATGCTGGATTCCCTTCTTACTGACACCTGACTGTCTCTTATGACTTTAGAGCAATGGAGCTGTCAGATTTACATTCATTTTGTTTGTTTTGAGCGGAGTTTGTGAAAAAAAATGGAAATAATATAGATATAAATGTAATGATTTTGGATATTGATTCAGTGATGATCCTCAACATTAAATTTACAATAAACAGATAAGGCTACTTTAATTAAGGAAAAATTAACTCGTTCTCAAATTGCTGTGATATAAAGAGAATAAAACACTATTTTTCATATTTTGTTACAGAAAGTTCTGGATTTTGAATGACAATTTTCAAAGACAGCAACTGTTGGTTACTAGAAGTGGACGTGTCCACTGGAGTGGTGATCTGAAAAAAGTGTGTGCAAATTGACATATGCAGGTGAAGACCACAGATCACACAAGATCTGTCTGCTAATTTATTTTTAAAGGTGTAAAACAAATCCACCAATTAAAAGTTGCCATGAGAACCAGTAGTTGGAACTTCGTAGTACAGCAATTTGTAGCGTTGAATTTCAGTATACGTGAATGCAGCAGGACTTCATTACACCATCCTACTGATTATTTTCTATTAAAAACAAAACACACAGTGTTTTTTTGATGATCATCTTTTAAAGTAGATTTCTTTTAATGGCTGTTGATTATAACACATATGTGGATCTTGTTCAAACTGTTACCATAAAGTTGGAGGCATGGAATTGCATTGGATGTGGTTGCATTAGATTTTCACTTCACTTTGCTAGAAGAACTAGGAGACCCAAATCTGTTCCAACATGGCAATGCACATGTGCACAAAGCCAGCTCCATGAAGATATAAATTTCATGGGTGTTTAACTTTATTAAACATCCTTGGGATTAATTGGAACAGTAACTGTACCCCAGGCCTCCTCACCTTACACCAGTACCTGACTTTACTAACAACCTTGTGGCTAAATGAACATGAAATCTCCACAAACACGCTCCAAGTTTAAGTTCAAGTTCAAGTAGGCTTTATTGTCATTTCAACCATATAAAGTTTAGTACACAGTGAAAAGTGTGTAGGTTATGTTCATGTGTTTGTTCATATAGTGTATTTCTATAAGTTGTGAGGAACTCAGCTACAAATTAGTTATTTATGCCAGAGTAGACGTTGGCAACTGTTACATACTGGGCATCCAGAACAAGTGATAATTACAACTCTGTCCTTAATAAAAAAAAAGACTAACAAATAAGCAGAGCAGCGTTCCAGTCTCATTAACACTGGTGCGCAGGCTTCGGGTCCCACACAGGCAGTGCAGTACACACTCCAGCACGGCTAATTAGAAAAGGGATCTGGGAGTGTGCGCTCTGCGGCTCAGGAACACGCGAGTCTTCCCCACGCGCTTTACAGTTCAGCATTGGATTCACACCAGCCGTGTCTCACAGCGACAGGTTCATGGAACTGATTTATTTCTCATCAGCAAAACTTTCACTTTCAGATTATAAATGAAAACAGAAACAAACAATTGCCAAAAAGGTGTGCTAATTGTTTGCTAAATAGCTTTTAAGATTTGTCTGCTGTTTAAGCTGCAATAAGTCTAGTGTAGACATACACTATATGGACAAAGGTTTGTGAACAACTGACCATGAGATTGGTATGTGCTTTTTGAATATCTCATTCCACATTTAGTCCTCATTTGCTGTTACAATAACCGCCACTCTTCTGGGAAGTGAAATACTGATGTAGGTTGAGGAGGTCTGGGGTGCAGTCAGCATTCCAATTCATCCCAAAGCTGTTCAGTAGGGTTGAGGTTAGAGCTCTATAGCAGGCCTCTCAAGATCTTTCACTACAGCCCATGTACACCATATCTTAATGGATCTAGCTTTGTTCACAGGGTCATTGTCATGCTGTACTGGGTCTCCTAGTGCAAGTGACGGATGATTTAATGCTACCACATCCAAAGATCCTATAGAATTGTGTGTCTCCAACTTCGAGTTAACAGTCCAGGCAGGAATCACATACAGTATGGCATTTACACATACATTATGGCCACATACAGGCTGGAAAAGTCAGGTGTCCCAATACTTTTGTGTATTTTTGTAGCAAGCTGGCTCTCTTGCAGAAAGAAGTTGAAACAAAAACATGCATCTGTGTTAAAAAAAAATGCATGAAAATAAACGATTAATGTAAAAATCACATGAGAATCAATGAATCATGTGAAAAAACTTGGATGTAAAAAAAGAAATAAATTAATGTTTAAAATGTCACCTAAAAATAAACGTGTCAAGGGTTAAAAAAAAAAAAAAAAAAAGTGAGAATATGTAAATCATGTAATAAAAATGTAATATGAAAAATTTATTCATGCTACAATTTTTGCATCAAGAGCATCGGCTATATGTAAAAAAAAAAAAAAAAATCATATGACAATCAATGAAAGATGCACTTTAAAAAAATTGTGAAGTGAATCACTTGTTTAAAAAAAATAGTAAAGAATTAAGTAAAATGTAAAAATGTTTTTGCATTTAAAAAGGCTGGTGCATGGAGAAGCTAAAAGCTTTATTCTGACTCTACAATGAAAACAGAGAGAAAATTTTTTTACTCGACAAAAGAAACAGAAAAGCAGGGAGAAATCTTCAGCAGTATATACAGCAGTAGTGCATGAATGCTTCTTGATCAATTTTTCATCTCAATACAATGCATTAACGTGAAATTACGGAGAAAGGGCTGTTTTCAGTTTGTGTGTGTGTGTGTGTGTGTGTGTGTGTGTGTGTGTGTGTGTGTGTGTGTGTGTGTGTGCGCGGGGGAGTGTGTGTCATGGTTTGATGGATGAGTTTGGACAGACGAGTGCTAACGCTGACATCCAGCATTAGGATCAGAGCAGCGGCAAACAAAGAAATAACTATATAATACTCTCTCTCTCCCTCTTTCTCTTTCTAACTCCATCTCTCTCTTTTTCCCTCTCATTTCTCTTTCTTTTCCATCTTTCACTCTCTCTCTCTGTCTCAGTGTCTCTCCCTCTCACTTCATCTCTCTCTGTCTCTCATTTCTTCTCGTTCTGTCTTTCTTTTCATCTCACCCCTCTCTCTCTCTCTCTCGCTCTCTCTCTCTCTCTCTCTCTCTCTCTCTCTCTCTCTCTCTCTCTCTCTCTCTCTCTCTCTCTCTCTCTCTTTCTTTATTGTTCTCCCTCTCTGTTTCTCACTTCATCTTTCATTCCCTCTTTCTTTTGCTCTTCCACCCTCTCTTTTTCCATCTCTCTCTCTCTTACTCCCTCACTGTCACTCTCTCTCTCTCTCTCTCTCTCTCTCATTCTCACACTCTGTCTCTCTAACTTCCTCTCTCTCACTCGCTCTCTCTGTCAGTCTCATGCAAAGACAAGAGAAAATTCACAGGATTCCGTCCAGAACAAACAATTGAATACATGAAGTAAACCTGGTGAATGCTGTAGGGATAAACACAGTGCACCTGTTTACACATTATATCATCCATAACCACTTGTTCTCTCACCAGCCTTGTCTCATCTCTTTTTTTTTTAAGTTAATAAGGCAAAAAATACACAAAGGAGTGTAAACTCCATATTCTTCGAGATGACAGAATACGTACAGCTTCACATTGACATTGACATACAAATTATAAATGTTCTGCTTAACCAGAATAAAACACCCCCTGATCTTCTCTAACATCAGCAGAGCATTTGTTCACGTTGTATGCCCAGCGCATCCCGAAGGTTTCAAATTTCCCCAAAATGTCTCACAAGGGAAAATGTAGTTTGTCAGAAAATGAAAACAAACACTTAATCAGGGAAAATGCAATGCAAATAAAGTCTAATTAAAAGTGCCTCTATAAATTAATTTCCATAAATATCTCAGCTGTAGATATAATTTAACATCTCACAGGACACGGTCCAGAAAAAAAAAATCACTTATGCGCATTTTTATCGCCGGATGAGCTAAAACCCATAACGAGGTCTGAACTGAACATATTCTGTCGTTCTTCCCTGCTTATTCTCGTTGCTTCGTAACACGTCTGGGCCATCTGATAACTTCATCTACACCTAAAGCTTTCCCCCTTCACACAGAGCTCATTACAATCCACCACAATTGCTCACGGCCCTGTCTCATTAGCACACAACCTGGGAAATCACTGACTGTCTCCAAAGTGAACATTATACAAGCAGCATAGTGATAAGGCCTCACTAAGGGCGGAGTGAAGATTTAAGCCTCTGAGGTCAGAGGTCACGTCTTCCATATTGCCTAATAATTCGGAAATAATTAAAAATAGTGTTGCCTAATGTCACTGAGAGCGATAGCTTTCCAGGGAATATAAACACGATAGTTAGCATTCAGATTCTGAAGATGTTATGGACAAATGAACCCAAACCCATCTGAAATCTGTGGCTTTCTTGGGTTCCATTAGGTCAGGTCTGTTAAGGGTTGGATATCAGAGCTCTACTGGGGAGAAACAACATTCATTATCAGGTGAATTGTAACAAAATGTCATGCTTGCAAACAAATGGACAAGCGGCACAATATAATATCAAGATCTGGGGAAATTTTAACATGATCACCATTTCAATCAAAGCAACCTTTTCCTGGGCACAAGCTCCAGGTTTGACTGTAACTCTGACTGATAAAGCTCTTACTGAATATGATCATGAATTCATTAATTATTCTTTAGTTACTAATGTAGGTATTCATTCACCACCACATCAGAGATTTCCCCCCGTTTTTGTCCGAACACTGCCCTAATCCCAGCTCTGCCACTTCATTAGATCACCATCACTGCACTTCTAATACAAACTAATTAGCTTTTAATAACTGTTTCCAATCTAAAGGGAGACAACAGCAGTGGAGGGCGATGAGAGAAAGAGAGCTGTTGCCAGACACTGATGTTTCTCATGGTAACAGACATCTTAAAGCTGTAAAGACGCAGCCTAGAGGGTGTGATACTGTAATGTTGCTGAAATGAACAGAAATTAGCAATTATGGTCTTCTCTTCTTGACATGCTTAATTGACCAGTGTAGGATTCAACTGGATCCATGCTTAATATCTTTACTCCACCATGAAATACTGTATAATCTCTCATTAATGTGTCATTTCATCCAAATCGTAGTGAGAAGATCATGAAGAAGCAAAGAAGACACAGCCTCTCAGATGGACGCAATGGCTATGTGTGGCAAATGCTTCAAAACACAATATTGCATGATTATGCACCGAGCGCAACATTGCATGATAATACTCGCATGGCACACAGGGATAAGCCAATCCTGACGCAGTGAGCTTCTGTATTTTGTCAGGACTGACAAGTTCGCAGCAGGTGGGGAAAGAGCTACATTTAATAAATCAAACATGACAAGTCCTCCTGCAACACATTTTTACTTATTTTTTTACTCGCCTTCTCTGTTGTCTGGTGTGAATTAAGAACCTGAGTGAGCCATGAAATTTCCGGAAACACTGCCACAGCAAGGACTCATTGAAGATTTCCATAGTCTTCAGAGTACTATTAGCATTTAAAACGGATATAACTAAATATAAATATAATACTGATGATTGCAATGCCTACAGACTAAACGTAGTAGTCAAATTTGCACTTCTAGCATCATAAGTACGGCATAAATTCTTCGCTCTCTTCTCTCTCAAAGTCACACAAAAGCTCTAGAAGTCACTTCACAAGTATTTTGCTATAAGCCTGCAATTCTCCATCCTCACTGTACACATATTTACGATCGTTATAATGGACTTTCAAAACAGGTGTTACTATAAAGTCTAATTAAGAGAACTTTTCTGCATTGTTGTTATTGTCAGTAGCACAAGATTTCCTTTCACTGCACGTCTGAAGATGATTAAATCCAAATAAACACGGGGATAAATAAGGCATAGAGTTGCCGGCACAGATCGGGTCAGGGAAGTTTGTATCATTGTTTGAAAAACATAATTGCATTGAAATTGGGAGCGAAAGAATCCTTTGAAAATTTCTTAAAGCCAAATTTGAACAGCATTTGATATTCAGAGAAACGTCCTTAATATTTTACAGACGACTGATTAAACATGCTGACAGTGATCATAACATACAAAATTGTATTATTATTATTATGATTTGGCTGGAGTTAACTGACAGACCACTAAGACCAACTGCCTAAAAACTTTAAGGTTTCTTTCAGTCACCAAACTGTCCAACCACTGGTGTAAAGTTCACCTTGTAGATCTCACAAAGCACTTCAAATGAAGTTAAACATGCCCATGACTCAATGGGGTTTACGGAAACGCAAAAGATACACCTCTTTTTCAGGATTTTGGACACAAACGACACTATATGGACAAAAGTTTGTGAACACCTGAATAAGACATATGCTTTTTGAACAACCCATTCCACATTTAGTACCATTTACCGTTATCACAACCTCCACTCATCTGGGGAGGTGTTCCACTACATGTTAGTGTGTGCTTGTTGAGATTTGTGCTCTTTTAGTCACAAGGGTTTTAGTGAAGTCAAGTACTGATGTAGGGTGAGGAGGCCTGGGGTGCAGTCAGCGTTTCAATTCATTCCAAATGTGCTCAATAAGGTTGAGGTCAGAGCTCTATAGCAGGCCATGAAAGATCTAAAACGGCAACATATGTAATACATATCTTCCTGCAGCTGGTTTTGTGAACAAGGACATTGACATGCTGAAACAAGTTTGATTCTCCTAGTTCAAGTGAATGGAATATTTAATGCTACCACTTCCAAAGATTCAGATGCACTGTACCTGACTAGATTCATTACATCACATAGGTGTTTTACCCACCTGTTCTTTAATCTCTAATAATTTACACTTGTATTTAAGCTTTTTGTAGCACTTTCTGTCTCATGTTTGTCTCATATAACCTTTACCTGTACAAGTCTCTTTTCAGCTTGTGGTTCTTTATGTTTATGTTTCTCGGTATTTTGTGTTTGTTCATTTAATTGTACGTTCCATGTTTTGCACTGTAAATACAATACCTGCAATTGTATCTGCGTTTGATGGATTTCTTTGTTTAAAAAAAATAAAATTACAGGACAGGTAATTTGAACAAGAACTCTGTATCACCTGTTCATAATAAGAAAAATAATGGGTATAATTTCCCAGAGCAGAGCAATTGTTTTCCTTTATCAAGTGTAAAATATGAATCAGCTCATAAAATGTACGAATGTTTTAGCGTGAAAAAGATCTATGACCTTCAAAAGCCTTCTTGTTTTAAATCTTTATTTTGTTTAAGCCAAGATCTTTGAAAAAAATTAAAATAAAATTACAGGAAAATAACAAATGGCATGAAGAAGTGATGGAGCAAAATTTCTTTCATCATGCTGAGGTTGATTATTGTCCTATAACTGCATGGCCTGGAGCTTTTTATCCTATTTACACCACAGCTAATTACATTATTTATGGTAAGCAGCTATAAATGCTTGTTTTCTCAAGAGCCCTTCAGTATACTTAGCTTTTTCCACAGCTTGTCATGTTAACGGCTTTACCTTGGACCGTTACGAAGTTCTGACCCTGCTGACTCCTTCAATAAATAATAAACAGAAAACTTTCTGTCAATAAAATCAATCAATTCAACATTTATTGTTACTATAGAAACAACAACCAATATTTTCTAGGGGCGATATTATTATGGTACAATATTAATAAAAATGTATTACCAAACTTTAATATATTAAAAAAATGTATGATAAAGTAATGAATCTATTGTAGAGGACCTTTAAGAAATATTATAATCATTATATAATTCTATAATTTAACCCAGCCATTAGGGTTGCACAAGCCAGTGCACTCTTAGTGCCGGTCCCAAGCCCGGATAAATGTGGAGGGTTGCGTTAGGAAGTGCATCCAACGTAAAATGTGCCAAATCAAATATACGAATCAGACTTTCATACCGGATCGGTTGAGGCCCGAGTTACCAACAACCGCCACAGGTATCGTTAGTCTACAGGGTACCAGTGGAAATTGGGCTACTGTTGGCCGAAGGAGGAGAAGGAGAGGAGGAAGACGTCTACAGAGGCAGCAGGGAAAGGAGAAGTGGAGGAAAGTGGACTATATTCTATGTAGGAGATGCAACCTGAAGGAGATTGGAGACTGTAAGGTGTTGGCAGGGGACAGTGTAGCTAGACAGCATCGGATGGTGGTCTCTAGGATGGTAGGATGTCTTTAGAGGTGAAGAAGAAGAGGAAGACTGCAGTGTAAGGTTCATGGAAGGAGTCAGACAGGGGCTCAGTGTTGGTCAAAAAGAAGTGGTGGTAGAATGAGGAAGTGCAGGAAAGCATAAGGAGAAAGAAGTTGGCAAAGCAGAATTGAAAATAGGCAGAGAGATGAGAAAAGTAGACAGGGGTACAAGAAGATGCAGGTGAAGCAGGTGAAGAGGGATGTGTCAAAAGCCAAGGAAAAGGCATATGAGGAGCTGTATGTAAAGTAGGTCACTAAGGAAGGAGAAAAGGATTTGAAACAATAGGCCAGGCAGAGGGACCAAGTTGGAAAGGATGTGCTGCAAGTTAGAGCAATAAAGGATGGAGATGGAAATGTGTTTACTAGTGAGGAGAGTGTGTTGAGAAGATGGAGGAAGTATTTTGAGCAGTTGATGAACGAGGAAAATGAGAGAGAGAGAGAAGGTTGGATGGTGTGGAGATGACACAGGAAGTGGATAGGATTAGTAAGGAGGAAGTGAGAGCAGGGATTAAGAGGATTAAGCGTGGAAAGTCGATAGGACCAGATGACATACCAGTAGAAGCATGGAGATGTTTAGGAGAAATGGCAGTGGAGTTTTTAACCGGATTGTTTAACAAGATTTTGGAAGGTGAGAGGATGCCTGAGGCATGGAGAAGGAGTGTGCTGGTACCGATTTTTTTAAATAAAGGAGATGTGCATACCTGCAGTAACTACAGGGAAATAAAGTTGATCAGTCACAACATGAAGTTATGGGAAAGAGTAATGGAAGAGCACGAGGAAGAGCACTACGAACGCAATATTTGCTTTGAGAATGTTGATGGAGAAGTATAGAGAAGGTTAGAAGGAGTTGCATTGTGTGTTTGTGGATTTAGAGAAAGCATTCGACAGGGTCCCGAGAGAAGAGTTGTGGTATTGTATGAGGAAGTCAGGTGTGTCAAAGAAGTATGTGAGGGTGGTGCAGGACATGTATGAGGACAGTGTGACAGTAGTGAAGTGTGCAGTAGGAACGACAGACTGGTTCAAAGTGAAGGTTGGACTGCATCAAGGATCAGTTCTGAGTCATTTCCTGTTTGCAGTGGTGATAAACAGGTTGACGGACGAGGTCAGACAGGAGTCTCTGTGGACTATGGTGTTTGCGGATGATATTGTGATTTGTGGTGAGAGTAGGGAGCAGGTTGAGAAGAGCCTGGAGAGGTGGAGGTATGCGCTGGAGAGAAGGGGAATGAAAGTCAGTAGGAGTAAGACAGAGTACATGTGTGTGAATTAGAGGGAGGGCAGTGGAGTGGTGCGGTTGCAGGGAGAAGAGGTGGAGAAGGTGGTGGAGTTCAGGTACCTGGGGTCAACAATGCAAAATAATGGAGAGTGTGTTAGAGAAGTGACGAAAAGAGTGCAGGCAGGGTGGAGTGGGTGGAGAAGATTGGCCAGAGTGATTTGTGATAGAAGAGTATCTGCAAGAGTGAAAGGGAAAGTTTATAGGACTGTGGTGAGACCTGCGATGTTTTATGGATTAGAGACAGTGGCATTGAGTAAAAGACAGGAGGTGGAGCTGGAGGTAGCAGAGCTGAAGATGTTGAGGTTTTCATTGGGAGTGGTAAGGATGGACAGGTCTAGAAACGGGTTAATTAGATGTAGGACGTTTTGTGACAGAGGAGGGACATGGGGTATATCGGTAGAAGAATTCTGAGGATGAAGCCACCAGGAAGGAGGAAAAGAGGAAGACCAAGGAGGAGGCTTATGGATGTGGTGAGGGAACACATGCAGGTAGTTGGTTTGAAAGAGGCAGATGTAGAGGACAGAATAGTATGGAGACGGATGATCCGCTGTGGTGACCCCTAATGGGAGAAACCAAAAGAAGAAGAAGAAGAAGATATAATTATATAATTTAACATTATTATTATTATTATTAAGATTGATTGTTCTTATATTATTATTATTATTATTATTATTATTATTGTTGTTGTTGTTCTTGTTGTTATTATTATATGAGTTCTTCAACGTTTTTTTATTAATTTGAAGCACCAGCACTTGCCCGTTGTTCACAACCAATATAATTCCCAGCATTGAGTGTTCATTATATAGACTTTATCTTCCTGAACATTTTGTCACATTATGGGATGTGGATAATAGCGTTAACCTGATTAGCATAAATATTCTCATCTTATAAAAGCAAAGCCTCACAGACAAACTTCTATTGAGAAACGAGCGGAGAGTTGGGAGATTTAATAAAAAGAAAGAAAAAAAACTCTCCGCATCATGAAAAGGCTTTCAGGAGCCTTTCTTATTAAAACCATTACACCGCTACAGAATAACGAGGATACGGGTATTGGGTGGTGGGGATGGGGGGAGTCTGTATGTCTGTCTATTGAAGCCTAGTTCTTTTCATTTCCACTTTCAAAACCACTATCAGAAGATGTTTCTAAAGCAAAGAAGGAAAAAAGAAAGCCTTCTTCATTAAAGCGTGTCGAAGCATTGTGGGAGAAAAAAAGGAAGACATCAGACCGAGTTTGAAGCAACGCTCATGACACTGTGTTCAACGTTTGATGAGCTTGTTAACAGAGTGACACGACGACAAAGGCCGTAGATCAGCTTATACGCTGGAGCTGCCTCTGTGACGCTTGTAACTCTTTTGGTTTGTCAATGTTACAGTGCGTAATGGTGTTTTACAGGTCCTTATTCATATTTATTTCCACGCAGTTACTCGAATGCAACCTGTTTTCTTCATGTTTTTTTTAAACCATTCAATTGCTGCGGAATAATAAGGATACGGGTATTGTGGATGTTTTTTTGGGGGTGGAGGGGATTTCTGTATGTCTGTCAATTGACACATACATAGATACATACATTCATACATTGTGTTTCCTTCATTTTGGCTAGATAGGCACTTCACCACACAGGGTTTTTTGTGTGTGAACTTGGAATATTTAGAGCCTCTTGGAGTTGTTTGTTGTAAATTACACACATCTTACATTCAAATAAACAGGATCACTCACAGCCAGCTGGCACTGGATCAGCTGATATTTCAATGTTGGGATGCTAAAATGTTACATGTGACATCTGAACCTGATTTTTTTTTTGTTTGTTTGTTTTTTCATATTTCTACTATACCACACAAACATGCTAGTTAGTACACTTTGACTCTATAACACATCATCCACATTATATGATCACACTGAATACATGTTTCAAATGTTTGCTACAGAAGTGACACATAGGGATGCCATCAATAATTGTAAATGGGGCGATGCAAGACACAATTTTGGTACCTCTCCTTTCAAATTAATATGTTCAAAAATAAAAAAAAGCAATTCCTAAGTGGTCATTTGGGGCCCCCTAGTGTATTATGGGGCATTATCCCTTGCGTACTCTGTACCCTTTTAACAGTGCCCCTGGTGACACATTATCTTTTAGAAACTCTTGGACTACTTTTAAACCTGCACAATCAAAATAACTCAAGTATAATATCTACCAGATCTTCTATACCAGAGCCATAAATCTAAACTAATCTATTCTGTGTGAATACAGGACATCACTGGGGAAATGATCCTGGCACAGAAAGCATAAATAAAACTGAGCTATACAAAGTTTAAAAAAAAAAATACTCTACAGGACATGATCAATCTTGTGTAAGATCACAAGACTAGAGGCAGCTTGGAAGAGAGATGACTGACACATCATACGTCTCAGTATGATTTATGATTGTACGGAGACTTATTGGTTCTTGTCTGTCCATAAAAAATCATTTGTTCTGACACACTCTGCACATGTAGCTCAACTGTCTCTGACTCACAATGAAATTAAAATGACTTTACTGAATACAGAACTCATTGTAGGTTTTCAAAAGAAAGGCAGAAAAGAGTGTCATATAAAATAAATAAATAAATTGAATCACTGGTATAAATTGTACAATAAAATCAAAGTCCTGGACCTTTACTGCCACCTAGTGTGTGCCACTGGGAAAGAAACAGTGAATAAACTTACAAGAAATAAACTTATAGGCAGTAAAATCTAGAATTAGCCTTTTATGACCTACTTATCTCTGTAAGACGGCTTTTAGAAACATGTTCATTGTTGAATGTGCTATAAAAATCAAACTGTATTAAGTTGAATTGAATTGAACTGAATTATAGTGAAGGTTTTGTAGCAGTCAACTCAAAAATGACACTGCACAACAAAGTTTTTCTTCTTGAACATTGTTGGGGGTTCCTTATAAATTCTTTGGCTGCTGATCACGAAAATCACATCCAAATTTGCCCATCACATACCGTCTCATTGCAATCTTTAGTTTTGTCATGCTTGTTTTTTTTTGGTTTTTTTTCGGAAAACAATTTTTGTTTCTGTAAGAGACATATGAACAATGATTTGTGCAGTCTGGGCATGTCCAGGCATAAAATCAGGGCAGGTTAGAAGCTGTTCTGTGGAAGTATGCTGCCCGAGCATGCCTGAGCAGGCCAGAGCCAGCTTAACACTGTCTCCGCAGGCTATTAAAGTGGCTTGCATACACAGATGCTGCTCATTGGATTAATATAGACCTTATAGTGTGTACGTATTGTTTCAGAATATAGCATTGCCTCAGTAGCACTGTAACAAGTAATTTAGATATACGTTTCATGACGATTGGTGTCGGTCAATATATATACTGTATATCTCATCAATGTCGTTACAGCCACGATGCATTCTGCTATATTTGTGGTGAGTTTACACTTGTTCATCAGAGACGTTCAATGACTGCTCTTGTGAAGAAAGCATATCATCTGTACGTTCGCTGTAAAATTGGTGATCAAGTGCCTCCTCTTCACATAAAATGGGGAATTATGAAGAATTTCTGAGGGCATGATCAAAGAGAGCATTTTTGGGCCCTCAGATCAGACAAGTGACAAGCAGTTTGAAGATCTGTTAGTTGGGCCAGAAAAGATTGCCTAGAAAAAGCCTTCAAAGACGTTGTTGACAATTTTCTTGGCAATTACAGAGCCCCACATTACAATCAGCTGGTAGACAAACTTCTCAAAATTCAAGATTCATTTCCTCCACTCACATTTGGACTTCTTCCCTGCAGATCTCGGTGCTGTCAGTGATGAACACGGTGAAAGGTTTCACGATATCAGGGCAACTGGAATCCATCAATGCTTGCTGCGTTCTTTTGGACATTGCAATATGATGCAGCAGATATTGAATACAAACAAAAATCAGGAGCAAAACACTTTTAATTATGCTGAACTTAATAGCGTATATAGCGTAGAAACATAAATACAATCGAATGCGTTATTGCCGGTAAACGGTTAACTGTCTATTTCTTAGAGTTCCTATGTGATGCAGCAAAACTATATATTTGTGCATGCCCACCTGTCACCATCAGCAAAAACCTTTCAAGAAGCAAAGCTTGAAAAAGAATTGTTGTACAGTGTTACTGGCAACCGGTGAAACAACTAACATTTTGAATACATAACAGTGGTACATGCTTTGGATTGAAACACATTTTTGAACATTTTTTCTTTTGTAGTGCATTTTATTTAGTGCACACTCGCTATCATTGTCTTATTTATTTTGAAATTTAATAAGTTTTCATCATGTTAGTTAGGTGGGATATATTAGATAACAAAGGAACATTTTGTCCTCAAATATGATGCCTTAGAAGCAGAAAAAATGGGCAAGCGAAAGCATATGAGCGAATTTGACAAGGGCCAAGTTGTGATGGCTAGACAACTGGGTCAGATCATCTCCAAAACTGCAGCTCTTGTGGGATGTTCCCTGCTCGCAGTGGTCGGTATCTATCAAAAGTGCTCCAAGGAAGGAACAGTGATGAACCGGCGACAGGGTCATGGGCTCTCACTGATGCAGCAGGGGGAGCGAAATCCTGTGTGGTCCGATCCAACAGACGAGCTCCTGTAGCTCAAACTGCTGAAGAGGTTAATGCTGTTAATGCTCGAAGGGTCAGAACTGTTTTGGCAGGAAAAGGGGGACCAACACAATATTAGGCAGGTGGTCATATGCCGGCCAATGGGAAGCTGCAATTGGCATTCAAAACAGGAAAACAGGGACAGTTATTTAAAAAGCAGCATCACTATCTCACTTTCAACATACAGCAGGTATCATTTAAATAAACTAGTTCACAAGTCTGATTGGTGAGAAAAAGAACATTATGAAGGTTCACTCACAACTTTAACATAAACAATAGATTCATATTAAGCACTCATTTTAATATGTTTTGGTTTCTATAGTAACAGCTTATTCACAAGGATGCTCCATATTATCTGGATCTCTAGACCCTATAATGTAACTCACAAAAAAGTACTACAACAGTATTGTTTATGAACTATTTATTTTTTTACGTATTTTTAGATAGCAGTAAAATTGCAAACATTTATAAAATGTCATTAAAAACTTTCTAGAATAGAATTGTGTATATATTTATGGTAGTAAATGATAAATGGATTATATATAATAAAATCATGCATACATTGTAAGCATTTATGACACTCCCTATGTAATTATTAAATAGTGACATAAATCAACAAATCATAAATGCGGAGGGCTGCCTGTAATAAAATATATATTTTTAATGGAATGTTGTTTAACATAGGTAAACAAAATTATTTGATTATTAGGAGAAATTTATTTACCATTTCTGGAAGGAGTCTCAGGTATCACCGCTTTGTAATGGTCACAGTTCTTTGTAAAGCAACGGGTTTAAATTTTTCGTAGTGGAACGACAAGTTTTTCATTATAATGACAAATTGTGGTTTTTTCAATGTGAGAATCAGAACAGAAAAAAAAGAGATGCACATGAGAGACTTCTGACTGTTTATCATAGCTACTATAATATAAGTGATAATAAGAACTAACTTGTATTACAGGTTTTCCATAAATTTGGGTGCAACTGTAAACATGAATCTAAAATCTAAATCACAATCTAAAAAATGTGTATCAAGTCTTTTGGTTGCAAATTTATTTAAACAGAATACCCTGGTGTCAGAGGTGGGAAGTAATGAACTACAAATACTATGTAATTGTAATTAAGTACATTTGTATGCTATCAGTAATTTACTTCACTATTTATTTTTTGGACAACTTTTTTCTTTAACTTATTAATTCTTTACACAAATATATGTATTTTCTACTTCTTACATTGTCAAATCAGGCTCTTTACTTTAGTTTTAATCTATTTGGTGACATAATCAATGTTTTTTTCTTCTAAATGTGCACCGTTTTCAGCCCATCAACCTATTTCTTGTCATTGTGCTGCTTTTTCAACCTGCCACAGCACACAAGGCAGAAGCCAGCAAGAAGTATGGAGCTAACGTTGATGAGACATTACTGATCACCTGATCATCATCATCTTTTCTCTGCTTGGGTTCTATATGGTGGTTGTTCAGCCCAGATCCATTTATCAGTTAACAAAATTGTAAAATTCTTTTGTATTAATATATTAATATAATGTGAGTTCCAATTACCAGTGTGACTGTTTTAGGGTAGTCAAAGCCCAAACTTTTTACTTTAACTTGCGTGAAAAAGTGTAGTCAGTATTTCAACTTTTACCTACTGTCTTTTCAATATGAGTATCTGTACTTTATTTGAGTGAAGGATGTCTGTCTTGCCATTTTTGCCATATGTTTATTATTTTATAACAGCATGGTCCATCCTTTGTTGTCCTTACATACTATATTCTGTATTAGTCACTACAAATTCGTCAGTGAATAATTACTTTGGTAAATTAGATTACATTTAAAACCTAAAGATGAACATTTGATTAGTTTCAGGATTTCATTGATTAAATCAAAATCAAGTTTAAAAATGAGATCACAGCAAATCATAGAAAACTTTCATATTGGATGATATAAAGATTTCATTCACAAATAATAGATCAAAAACACTGGATTGTTCAGGGGGGGGTTTGCTACTTGATGAAATAATAATCATCAGTCAATAGAAATGTAAGTAATCTGTTGGATTCTGGACAGAGGTCTGAACAGGAGAAAAACCTGAGAGGGAGAGAAGGATACAATAATAGATCAAGATGTTGTGTAATACACAACATCATTTCTGTGAAACAGTTATTAATAATCTATTATTTATCTATTCTTAATTATTGATAATATTATAACAATCTATTTTTTTTTATTATTTTTAATTCAGATTTGTTCGTTTGAAAAGCATATGTGCATGAGGTGTGATGTAATGCGTGGATCTCTAATTTCTCTATTTCATTGTAAATCCTTGCTTACGTCAAAAGACAAACTCAACCCAAAGGTCAGACGCACTGTGCAACCTAATCTCTCAAGTTACCGACATCCGCCTCTCTCCACGCGTTCAGTGGAAAAGCCAGCTGTAACCATGTATCATGAATAGGAAACACAGGATTTATGTCATCGCAAGATCACATTCATCCACACTGTTTTACCATGGCTTAGAACAGTCTCACAAGTCTAAAAGTACTATTTTCCCAATTGTCCATAAACAGAGATGTTTTAATATGAACATGATAAAGTAAAGACTGTTTGATATTATTTTAAAGCAGGGTTGCTGTGATTGGCACCGACATTACTTGTACAGGATGATTAAATTGCACGATGTCACAAAATGGCAACATTGGAAAGTCCTCCATCCAAGCAAAGGTTTCTTCTATGTGTTAAACTTAATCAGACAGCTAAAGAATATATAAGAAAAATATGAGAATATTATCAAGCAATATTTGTTCGCCTTCTTTGAATCAATTAGGAGATCACAAATAAATGTAAACCATTCATAATGTGTAACTGCAAATAGTGCACACAATTGAATTAAATGTGTACACATAACATGACTAATATTATTAAAGTTACTGTGTTGATTCATTAAATCATTTAAATTAGTTGATTAAATACTTTTGAGAACAAACACAAACTTTTTATTTATTATTGCAAACATTTGCAAAAATGACAATAACTATTCTCAGATACAAACATTTCTACTCTTGATCAACTGAACTACTGCATACAGAACTGTTGCATATATACAGTATATGGACAAATGTTTGTGGACACCAAAGCATAAGATTCATATGTGCTTTCCGAACATTCCGTTCCTTATCTAATCCCCATTTGCCATTATGACAACCTCTTTCTAGAAAAATGTGCTTGTGCTTGTGGAGATTTGTGCTCATTCAGCTACAAGGGCATTACTAAATTTGGGTACTGAGTAACAATGAGAAGGCCAGGGGGGTGGCAGTCAACATTCCATACAAGGTTTGGTCCCCTAGTTCAAGTAAAGGGAAAATGTAATACTACCACATCCAGAGACATTTTTTTTTTTTAATTGTATTTCTCTAACATTATTATAACAATCAGGGGAAGAGGTCCCAAAACTGTCCATATAGTGTATGTGGTATGCTGAAGATTTTCCCCAATCACCAAAATAACTGCTAGAGATTTTTCCTGCAAATATCATCTGATCCCCTAATCATGTGAAAACAAAACCTGAAATGTCAAGGATAAGTATTCGAGGTTTCACAAAGTGGCAAACAAGGATTTAACTTCATAACATTATGCGCAAAGGATTTTAACTGTTAAAGGCTGAATGTCAGTTTCAGTCAGACTCTACAGAACAAAAATAATTTATCATTCAGGTGATCAAAACCTGGGGTTCAGGAATAACTCCTGTAAGAAAAAGAAAAAAATATGCGAAGAAACAGAAATTACTTGGTTATTGTTTCACAGACACATTTGTAGCCCAGGTGCCTGGGAGACAGGAGAAGAAGAGAAGAAAAAAGGAGAAGATAATAGGAGAAGAAGAAACTGTTTTATAGAGCACATACATATAAATACATATAAGATGTAATTAGATCGAAGAAAATAGAATTGACATGAGAAATGACATGAAAAAGTATGAAAATAAGCACAGGGGAAAGTTAACATTATTATAACATACAGTATATAATTAAATGTACAATTTTGAAATAAATAAAATAAAATACTGACATTATTTATATTAAAAAAAAAAATTTAAGACTCTAAATTAAACTAAAACCATGCATTTAAAAAAAAAGAATTAAAATAAATTAAAGATTATACAAAAACAAAGGAAATACTTTTTAATTAAATGCAAAATTTCATGCTCTGGATTTTTATTTATATTTTTTGTATTATTTATTTATTATTATTTTTTTATAATTATTATTTCAAGAAAAGAAAAGAACTTTTCCGCGTTTCGGGGACAGAGCCTTCAACTTTTCATTGCATGATGGATTAGCTAATAAATGTATTATTAATATAATTTATCAATGTAGTTTCTTTTACAAGTATTCAAAGTTATAATCAATAATAAAAACAAATAGTAAATCTCATCATTACTTAATATTTTACCATGTTTAAACTGGTCACTATTTATACCTGAATCCATTTCTTATTTTATTTGTACCGTTTTAATTGTGGTAAATTCATTATTTTACAATTTATGAGAAACAGCAGCTGACGCGATGTTCCAGGATTCATCCCTGTCCCTCTGTCAGAGATGCTGCATAAAATCATTGGTCCAAACTATCCGTGACTCAAACTATCTCCTTACCACATATGTTTGAATTTAAAAACGTCTGGATTTATTCATGGAGTACGCGGTGTATAAAAGGTGTTGTTGCCCCACAATGTACAGGTAATACAGGCACAGTGCAATCATGAACCAAACCGAAGGTACTGTATCTATTTTATTTATATTATTTAATACAGAAAGGTAACAACTAAAACCTAGATATGCTTATATATGGCTTTATTTACAGAAGAACCTTAGAATTTTCGATTGATCAGAAGGTGTAATTTTTTTAATTCATTCGTGAAATGTTATAATTTCTGCTATTAGACCTTGTATAGAAGACACAAAAAATCCAAAGTAAAGATGTCTAATTTATATTTAAGAAAGGAGTCTCCAGTGTCAGTGCTTTCAGGACGTTTTTTGGCACTAAAAAATCTTTAGGACAGATGAGAGACATACTTTCCAGACTCCTAGTCATTTTAAATGCAAAAGAAAAAAGTGTAACAATAAATTAGCGAAAGCATGATGTGCCAGTTATAAAAATAAAAAAGTGATATATGTATACTGTATAGAAAAAAAAATTATTAGTTTCACAACCTTGTCATTGATATTTTTCTATGTTAGCATGTCACAGGGTATTTGCTCAGCAAAACACTGCAGCTCACATGTAGATGACATTTTAAAAATCATATTTTTCTGACACTGTATTTTCAGTTCTTCAGGTTTTGATGGGGATCTTGTTGTGCTCTGTAAATGGATTACTGGGACTGGGTTCAGCTCTGGACTGCTCAGATCATGATCCTACGGGCACAAGGTGTTCCATTTCTGTAGAGAAACTTCTAGATCGAGCCATCCAGCATGCTGAGCTCATCTATCGCATGTCAGACGAGGCCAGGACATTGTTTGTGAGTAGATATAACCAAGGTTAAATTGATATTTAGGATGTAAAGCAGCTCAGTGTGGGAAAGTCTTGGTGATCACATGATCACTAATTGCGATTATTGATATGAATGAGATTTTATAAAATGTATTTCTGTGAATCGTTCTTCGAAATTGTATGTCTCAAAACCTGTAATGGTTCCTGTGTAGAAGCATATAACTGAGTATTTCATTTGCAAAAGAAAAGTTAGAAGTTGAACCATTATAAAAACTAAACTTTAACCCTAAACAGTTTAAAGAACTCTAGAAAGAACCCTTGTTAAGTCTGTACTACAAATGTTGGAGAAGATCAGACACTTGATACCACCTCCAATGAATTCCCTTATTTCTATAAGACCTACAACAAGATTAGGTTCAGAGATTGTATCATTTCCAACCTTCAGGACCCCACAAAAAATATCAGTAGATTTTTTTTTTTTCTGAAGAAAGAAAGGTCAAATAGATGAACATAGTAGTATACTTAATTCCAATACTGCAAATAAAACTTTGTTTGTTTTTTGGAAATTATAACTAATTTAGAAAATTAGCAAAAACTTTAACAAATTAATTTGTTAGAAAATATCATGGGAGGGTGCGATCATAAATAATGTTTGCATATAATAATAGGTGACTATAAACTGCAAATAACAAAGTGCCTCCCTCATCTAAACGCATGTTTTTATTAATAAGCATACCAGACATCAAAACTTTTAAGATGTCTAATAGAAGGCACAACTATGAAGACTAAATGCACTATGAAGAACTTTATAATTGTCCATTGTATGTTCAGAAAAATCTCTACTTATCCCTATAAACTTACTTATCTTTGTCAACTGGGGCTTAAACTAAGCTAGAGCCAGACTCTTATGCAAAAATTTGATAGTCAACTACTTTGATCTCTGCTCAGATTTCTTCTGCCTTTGCTAAATGTGTATCTAGTATCAACAATTTATTTATTATTTACAGGAGGAGATGTTTATCCCTTTATCGATATCTGCTCATCAAGGCCATGGGGGCAACTCTTGCACATCCAGTCTTGTGCATATTCCTACATCCAAAATGGAAATTCAACAAATTTCGGTAATTTGCTACTAATTCGCTACTCTTCCCACTATTTGATTCGATATTAACATTTGACAGCGAACACGTGAAGGCTTGCTAAGAAAAAAAAAAACGTATTTGTTGCAGGACAAATGGCTTCTCCACTCAATCCTGATTCTGGTTCAGTTCTGGATTGATCCCCTGGCTGACCTGCAGGATTCTCTAGACAGGTATGACAATGCTCCCAGTGCCCTCCTCAGCAAGACCAGGTGGATGTCAACCAAATTGATGAACCTTAAGCAAGGAGTACTTGTCCTTATGAGTAAGGTACATATAAGGAAGCTGGGGATGTTTTCCCTGATGTCTCAAATCATCTTTTGACTAGCCAAAGCAACCAAAGCAACTGAAATTCTACATTCTTTAACTATTTCACTTGTGTGCACAGATGCTGGACGAAGGAGGCCTGGATCTGGAAAATAATGAGAGCTTGGCACGTCACCTTGCTGCTCCTGCCATGGAGGAGCATGTGCTGAGAGACTACAATGCACTATCATGCTTCAAAAAGGATGCTCACAAAGTGGAAACGTTTCTAAAACTGCTTAGATGCCGCCGTACAGATAACCTGAGCTGCTCCCTTTTCTAGCCATGTCAAAAGCTCTATGTTGGGCTTTTCAGGAAATGGACTCCCACATAAAAATATATCTATTTTAAAGTTTGGAAAATATGCACAATAAAGACAATATATCTTTTTTGCAAAGTTATTTTAGAAACAACGCCTGTCTTTTTTTTTTCATGTTCTATTCCTGCACTAAGCTAACTGAAAATTGCACCTGCACCTCAACAAAAAGAATAGTGACTTTATTTCTTTATATCACTTGCATTTATTTTCAATTAAATATAATGGATTCAACTTCAACTCTTGTATTTGAGGGCGATTTTGCAAGCAGATCAGGCAGGAGAAATCTTTTACAGTTGCCTCAAACTGTTCTCAGAGTGAAGAGACAGTCATGTTGATTAGCAGCCTGAAGTTAATATGAGCCATATGTGGTTATTAGAACAAATTAAAGATAGGAAATATTCCAATAAAAAAAAAAACTAAAATGTTTAATTAGGAAAATACACAACCTGCAAACAAAGTGGGATTTCGGCTCCAGACAGTCTTTAAACAAAAAGTTCTAACTGAAAGTCAGTTGATTACATATGAGTAAAGGATAACTAACCACACAGTGGTTACCATCCAAAGATAACATGCAGAGTGAACATAGGAAAGGCCATCTTGTAGAACCCTGAGGAACACCTAATTTGTCCTTTTTTATTCAAAACAAATATTCCATACTGACATACTAATAATGATTGGTTTAGGTTGATCCTAAACAGTCATGCTTATTCAATTTTCAGTCGGGTTTTGTTTTAAAGCAGCATTTTGTTCTAGGCTAAAGGTTCTCAACCCCGGTCTTGGAGAAACCCCTGTTTAGTGTATGTTTTTTCCTTGTAAGAGCATTGACAGCACTAAAATGTCATTGGTTTCTACAGCCAAAAGTCACTTTTGCACATTGTTCACTAAATCTTCGGTAGTAACTACCTCAAACCCAGGGTTGTCGATGCCTTGCTGTGCATGCTGATGAAGTGCAAGATCTTTGTTTAGTTCATTTAGATAACAGCTGTGGCAGTGAGGCGTGGCTACCGGAACAGTTTTGGAGAAATTCGAAAAGTCAACATGGTATTTTCCCCCTTTGTTTCGGGAGATGATGGGCAGGAAGCAGTAACCCCACTGGATCTCACTTGGAATGTAGGACGTGCGAACTTGGCATGATGAACTCGTGGATTCGGCCATGCCCTCCAAGAAGACCACCAGCTCAATGTTGTGCTGCTGAAGTGTATCAGCAGTCATCTCCAAAAAAGGACTAGAAGTGTCAATTACATGGTACAGCGTCAACGGACAAATAAAGAAGAGGTTATCTTTGCCAGCGTCCACCAGGAAGTCAACATTGACCTGGTCTAGGATGATGGGCTCTCCATCCAGAGTGACACTGGTTTTCAAGAGCTTGCCGTAAATATGGCTGCCAATGAGCAACGTCTTCCGGAGGTTGGCAACTCTGATTTGCAAGCACAGAGTTTCGTTTTTCAAACAGATCACAGCAGTGTCACTAAAAGTAACAGTCTTTGCTCGATTTTTCGGGAGGGAGATTTTGGCCAGAATCAAGCCGCACATAAAGCAATTTATAATGGCACCCATTAGAGATTGGACAACGAGAAGGGCTACTGTCTGGGCACAGTGACCTGTCAAAGCTCGTCCACCATATCCAATGGTCGTCTGTGTCTCTAATGAATAAAGAAAGGCACTTGTGAGACCGTTTATATTTTCGATACACTTTAAATGGCCATCAGGAACATTCTCTCCCTCCAGGTCCCCGTTGCTTTTTGCGATGAAATACCACAGCAGGCCGAAGACAAACCAGCTCCCCGTGAAAGCAGCGACAAAAGAAAGTATAACAAAACGCCATCGGATCTCAACAAAGGTGGTCCAGAAGTCCATTAGGTAAGCAAAATGGCTGTGATAAGCGACATTGCTGAATTCAATGTTACAGTGACCATCCTTGGTCACGAGCCGTGTCTGTGGAATCCTGTGTTCCGCTACATGATCATGAACCTCCTTATGGATGAACTGCAACATTCCTTTATTGGAAACAAATTAGTAAAAATGTTCAACATAAAAAAAAAAAAAGAGAAAGATAATGTAATTATATTCTGCAATGATTTCTTAGTCCTGTGTTTGTTGTATTTAATAGTAGAGGTTATGTATCAAAAAAAGAGAAAGCAAGAGTATTTTTTCTAATGCCATTTCTTGAATGTCAGATTTCTTTCTTAAAATCTAGAGTCTGAATGCAGTAAAATTCTTATTACAGTTATATCCATTGCCGAAATCCTACCACTTACTAAACATCAACAACCAGCTTATTTTCATGAGAGATTTTTAAGGAGAAAAACACATCAAATACATCAAATCAAAAATCAAAACTTACCTCCACTCACACAGAGGTTAGCAGCAAAGCACACTCAATGTACCACTTTAATTTTTTAAAAGCTTTAAACAAAATTCACAAGGCAAGACGAAACTTCTGTTTCTCCACTACTCGCTCTATAAAAACACACCATTGGGGTCCTTGAAAGAAAACGTAATCCGCATTGAAATGCTCTAATCCTGGGCACATGACACAGTTGACAAAGGAAATGTGGTTCCAAACAAAGTTTTGCATGTCTTACATATCGGCAAAAAAGACAAAACAACTCTGAACGAGATTATTATGGTACTTTAATATAAAATTTCATTTGTGCTGTTTTGGGTTTTATACGGCGTCTTGGACTCCAAAAAAGAAACACTCCAAAGGGCCCCCCTCCACCCACTGCATGGATTTTACCCCTTAGGGGTTCTAATTCACAGAGCAATCCTTCAATCACATTCGTGATTATTCGTAAGTATTCTTTGAACCCCATACACAACACTCTCAGGTCCATGCTCTTTGGGTTAGCATATTCCCTTCAATAATTCTAATAAAACCAAACACTTTAAGCACTCATTCCACTTTAACCTTTCAGGTTCAGGAACCTGGACACAATTCAGATCAGTTTTGAATATTTTTTAGTTAGTTTAATAAAACAGAGAAATAAAAGGGAGCTAAATAACTGCTCTATGTTACTTTTGGTCACATGGTTCTGCTCCATTTGTAGGAAAACATCAGTGCTAATCAATTCTGGTTACCATTTACCTTTGAGGAAACACTGAATACTGATGGTTTTGGTCTCTTCCAAAATGTCGCCAATTTTATCCACAAGTTTTTTTAGTTCACCAAGACACTTCCCAGATATCAATTGATTGAACATATTTTAAAGTCCAGACAATCACCCTTAGAAAAATGAGTGAATATCGTTTAGAAGAACGTTCAACAACACAAGAATCAGGTCAAACTATTATGATTAGCCGATTATGCCACACTGACAGGTGAAATTCTTGCTTTAATATAATCAGTTGTTACATTGCTACAGAACTGAAACCTTTTTATTAACTGACCAGAAACACAAATGCAATGTACTTGCTAATCATTCTTTACACACTCAAACAGAAAAACACCAATCTGGTTAAAAACCCCATTCACAAGAATGTGTTTCCAGAGATTACATTTATAACCGTTTCCTACACTTTTACGAAGCTGTAGTGTTTCTCTGAAAGCATGAATGGTACAAGATTTAATTCAATCTTCCTCCAAGGGGCCACAAATTTTACAAAGTGGCCCCTCAGATTTGCAAACAAATAAATTTTCACAGTGTGGTGAAGCTGGTTGGGAGAAAAGAAGAAGAAAAAAAACCTAAGAAAAGATCAAAACAAGAACAGAATGTGTCATTTATTTAAAATAAACATTTAAAAAGCTGGAGTTCAGCAACAAATGTGGTCGTGTTTGAAGTTTAAGAACATCACGAAGAAAGATTCAACATTTTATAAAAAAACAACAAATTAAAAAACCTCAAAGATCACATTAAAAAACATGTGAAAATACAATATTGAGAAAACTTTTCGGGCTTACAGTGGAACACAAATGGCCTTAACATTCTCAATCAAACACACAACTAGCATTAAGTTAAAAAAACAAACAAACAATCTAAAATCGCCCTGCTTCCTTGAACATTCTCAGCAGCGCGTCATCTGCCAGTAGCGGGAAGGTCAACGTGTGTTTTCGGTAGTATTCAGAGTTCATCTGTAGGTTCTGAATGACATCTGAGAGCAGGTGCGCTCTCTCCGCACCACACCCTGGAGCTTCGTAATCCAGAAGAATGAAATGTACGTGCAGGTGGTAGTACGATGGCTGGTAATGCAGCAACACACGCAGTTTTGAGGCCGGGATGTTGTAGCGCTTTGCGATTGTTTCCTGTTAGGAAAGAGGGTGCGTTTCAAAACACGTTCTACCAGGAGCGAGAGGTCTATTCCTCAATATGAAGGGCAAAACCATAACAGAGAGAGAGAGCGAGAGAGAGAGAGAGAGATATTGCCAAGAAACATACTATTCAACATAAAGAAAGATCATTTAAAGCCATTTACATACCAGTCCTTTCTCACGGATGTTTATCAATAAAGGAAGATGATAAGAAGTGAGATCTCTCAAACTCTTAAGGTCAGGTCGACATACGATTGCGATTAGATGCAAGTTGTCCAGCTGAAAAACAATGCTTTCTGATCATAATTGTATTCTAGTTACCCGAAATAATCTCATTCACAGCATTTAAAGTCAGACAAATCGCAAACCTGCTTTTGGTCCCATTTGAAATCTGGAATCAGGATGAAACCGAATTGCGGGTCTGGATCTTCAAAAATAATCCTATCAGCCTCAGATTTCTTTTCCAAGATGTTGTTAACCCACTGCAAGAACAAAAACATATCACCCATGTCTTTATAGCTTTCCACATTATAAAACAGTGTATTACGGTAAATAAACTTTTCATGACTCGAAAAACAAATATGAACTCGGGCGTATCCAATCACGTAACTCTAAATGTCAAAGTAGGAAGAGTTTCTCAGGAGGTTGGCAGCCCAGAGACAGGCACAAGCCAGGGTGCCAATATTTTAAGTCCAAAACAAAAAAAAACAAAAAAAAAAAAAAAAAAAAAAAAAAAAAAAAAAAAAAAAAAAAAAAGCACACACAAAACACAGATGTGCTTGTTCAGTTACTGAACATCACAGGGAGGAGACATACCTCCACACTTAAGGCCTTTGTTTTTATGTAAGGGCGTGTGATGGACTGATAATCATCCTCAGTTTCCTCAATGAGAAACACCTCTTGACGCAGGTACTTCTTGAAGTGTTTCTCCGTCGCTGGGCAGATCACGGTGGTCTTAATTTCTGCAGATGAGACAGAATTAATCAAAAACCATCTGCTACTTTCTAAAGCTACATGCAAGATCTACATACAGTCAGTTCACGGCACAAAATACATCACTGCAATACCTCATTTACCTGCCATCAGGTATGTACGTGTCGGCATACCAGACATCCAGGTTTCTTACCGTTGAGGTTTGGTGGTGGTTGGAGATGGTAGGTGCTGTATATGTCGTTCTTCATCTCCAGCACCTGCGTGCTCAACAACAACTCTGGAACGACAGCTTGTGTGATTGGTGTTTTCTCCAGGATGATTATAGCCTCCTGTTCATCAAGCTAAAGAAACGTAAATGGGATTAAAATAGAAAATAAAAGAATTCATGTTTAGATTCAAACATACCCTCCTAAAGAAACCATACCCTTCTAATGAGGTTAATAGCAGGTAAAATCAAGCTGGAGATGGCAAATGGAAGTCTCTTTTTAAAATATTCCTTCATGTAAGGAAAACTCGGGAAAACTTGAGATACATGACTGTAATCTGAATATTTAACAAATAAGACATTTAAAACGTACAATTGTACACTAATAGACCTCTGCAACTTGATTGGAAAGCGGGTTGAATCGTAAACAGCTCCTAATCAGTGCCCTCTAAAGGGGGAACCTGGTATTACTTTAAACATTATGCTTGTGAAGGCAGCGAGAATTCTAACTCAACCCAACAATACCGCTAGCTAACGGCTAACATCGCGCGACTTTTAAACTTTTGTACCTTTCCTTGTACGAAAATGCTTTTCTCCCTGGCGGATTCGCGGAGGATCCCTTCCACTTTAAAATATGATACGGACTTCTTCGCTGGGGGTCCGTCTTCATTTTCAGCATTTTGTAACGTTTCTAAGCGTATTACTGTCTGAGGGCTAAGCTCTCCGACCTTTTGAGAAGCCGCCATTTTGCTCACGTGACCGAAAGGACCAATTGTGTTGGACTATGTATAGCCATATAATACATAGACGCCCAAGTGTGGGGCGCCGCCCTCTAGTGGGGAATAAAGACATAACACCTGGGGCGCAGTTAACGGAAGGATTTAAATGTTTTTGTGTTCTTCATTAATCATTTATGATTTTCTCTATTAAAATAGTTAATGCACTTAAGTCCAATGTATGAAGTAAAATTTTTTCTGTTCTGCAGTTCTGAAATGGTTCTGTTCTGTTCATCTCCAGCTGGGTACTTCTTAGCAAATCCTTACCCAATTCGACAATTCTGAGTCTGTAGCAGTAGCAATATAAGTCTAAATACCAGTATGTGTTTTATTAATAGTGCCATTGCTTGTATCAGTATCAGGGTCAAGATCGGAATTGTTATCAGTATCAGTATATATCTATACTGAACAAAACTATAAACGCAACACTATTGTTTTTGCCCCCTTTTGCCATGAGCTGAACTCAAGATCTAAGATCTATGTACACAAAAGACCTATTTCAAATATTGTTCACAAATCTGTCTAAATCTGTGCTAGTGAGCACTTCTCCTTTGCCGAGATAATCCATCCACCTCACAGGTGTAGCAAGATGCTGATTAGACAGCATGATTATTGCACAGGTGTGCTTTAGGCTGGCCACAATAAAAGGTCACTCCAAAATGTGCAGTTTTAATGTATTGGGCGGTCCGTGGGGGTCTGAAAACCAGTCAGTATCTGGTTTGACCACCATTTGCCTCACGCAGTGCAACACATCTCCTTCGCATAGAGTTGATCAGGTTGTTGATTATGGCCTGTGGAATGTTGGTCCACTCCTCTTCAATGGCTGTGTGAAGTTGCTGGATAATGGCAGGAACTGGAACACGCTGTAGTACAAACCGATGAGGACGACGAGCATGCAGATGAGCTTCCCTGAGACGCTTTCTGACAGTTTGAGCAGAAATTCTTTGTTTATGCAAACCGATTGTTGCAGCAGCTGCCCGGGTGGCTGGTCTTAGACAATCTTGGAGGTGAAGATGCTGGATGTGGAGGTCCTGGGCTGGTGTGGTTACACATGGTCTGCGGTTGTGAGGCCGGTTGGATGTACTGCCAAATTTCCTGAAACTCTTTGGGAGACGGCTTATGGTAGATATATATATATATATATATATATATATATATATATATATATATATATATACACTAATTATTATGTTGCTACTGCAGAAAAATCTTTTCTATACCCTACATTGACCCAGACTAGTTTAAAAGATTAAACTATAAAAAATAAACCAATAACTAGTGCCTTAACCTCTGAATCAACACTGTCCTATAGAAATGTGCTGCACTCACCCATGGGGGATAAAAACCTATAAGATAAAAATAAGATAAGGCCAAGTGATGTTGAAAATATGGTACTGTTTGTAAAAAATGGTTTGACTTTAAATCAATACAAAAGCCACCTGTGGCCTTCTGTAGATGACAGACGATACAGGAAGAGACCATCTCGAGATAACAGAAAATATAGAAAAGGCCATCCAGAGATGTGGAAAGTTTAGGAAAGTTCAAAATATGGTCATACTTGCAGAAACTATGGTTACCATGAATTTAATGGGAAATGCATGACCAAGAGTATGTGCAGAACATCACTGACCTTGTGAAGATAATGGGAGCTTTACATATTATAGTAGATTGAAAGAGTTGCAAAGGATCAGTCCCACTTCAAAGTCTGATACAGACCTCTCCACTGCAGGCTCGCCTTCATTTGCAGGATTACTTTCCTCAGTTTTGCTGCTTTCTGAGTTTTCTTCATGTGGGGGCAAAAGGACCAATGGTGTTGTACTATGTACCATATGTACAGAGAAACAACTAAAAGTAAAAACATTTCATTTTTTTATTTAATGAGTACAAAAATAAACAAAAGAGACACAATTACATCAATAAAACTGTTTGGTTCCATGGCCAACAGAAGTCCTGAATTTAATAATTTTTATAATAAATATCTGCAGTGTTTCAAGCTACTTGTACAATTCACCAGGCATGCTGACAAGTTTTGCCTTGTTAATAAACACAGATGAAACTGTTGGAATAATGTTTTCATCTTCTCCTATCTAAAGGTGAACAAACATTCACACTCCACTCAGATATTAGCCAACATCTTTTTTTTTTCTGAATTTTATTGATGCTAAAACACATCCACAATTGACCCTCCAGCACCCAACTGGAAATGTATTTAATTAGTAAAGTTCAGAATAATAGGCACCCTTTTTTAAAAAAAAAAAAACAAAATAGCAAATGACATGAATAAAGTTAAAATACTACACACAATCATTCCACAGTTCTCTCTTTAAAGTATAATCACAAGTGTATAAAATTCTGCATAATTACATATACTTACTTCTGTCTTCATTGTTATTATTAATTGTAATGGTACTCATCACAAAATTGAAAGGTAAAAAAATCTATTTGGGTGAAATGAGATTGAACATCCTTTGAATATTAATGTTTTGTTTTTTTTGTTTTTTAAATACACGTGGCAGGTGATAAACTACACTGACAGGTAATCAATTTTACACATGGCAGGTGATAAACTACACTGACAGGTAATACATTTTAGCTCTGTTTGATTTTTTTTTTTTTTTTGGTACATGTGCAAGACAAGTATTTCTGTGCTTCACATTTTCAGGTTGCAGCTTTTGGTAGATGATTATCTAGAGATCTGGAGAGTTCAGCATTCATTTCACAGTTCCTGGTTATTTAATTTTTCTCCCCCCCCCAATTGAGGAGACAATGTGAAGTAGCTGTCAGGTTGAGTATGAAAGTGTTTTTGGATTCTCCTTTTTCACGATCACACAATGTTACTCTCCAGCATTGGCTCGAGGTTAAAGACACGTCTGAAGTCAAAGGCGCTCAGATCGATGGTCTTAAACCCACCGTCCAGGATGAGCTCAGCGACGGCACGGCCCACGGCGGGAGAATGCTGCAGCCCGTGTCCGCTGAAACCTGTCGCGAAGTACATGTTGTTGACCAGCGGGTGCAAACCCACAATGCCATTCTGGTCGAACGTGTTGTAGTCATAAAACCCAGCCCATGATCCGGTCACCTGAATAAAATAAAAATAATAATTACCGGTACTTCTTTTGATCAGTTATCAAAGGACACATTCTCTGTGGGATCGTTAATAAGCTAATACAATGTCACAACATTTATTTCAGTCCAGAGATGCATTATTTCTCCCCAAGATCTAATATTATATACACAGTGGTGTAATGATCATACGCACACCTTAAAAACAGACCATTCGGAAATTAGAATGTAAATGGCATCAAACAAAATTGACAGTATTTCAAATAGCATGGAAGGAGAATCTCCGGGTTATAGAAAATCTCTTAATGCTGCTAGATCAGCATATTTCTCCACCCTCATAGCAATAAGCATAATCCTAGATCTTTATTCAGCACGGTAGCAAAATTAACAGGAAATAAAAGCACTGCACTAACATGCACACCATCAATAGGTAGTAATAATTTCATGAACTTTTTTAATAATAAAGTTGAACACATCAGGCAAAAAATCCAGACGATTAAAATAAATCCAAACTATTTTAGAAATAACCCTGTAGTCAGCAGTGTAATGATAATCAATTACAAAGTTTTACTCCTATTCAAGAGAATGACAATTTCATTTATATCCTCATCAACCTGCATTCTCGATCCCTTGCCTACAAGTTTCTTCAAACAGATAATTCCAGAGGTAATTGAACCTGTTTTAAAATTGATAAACTCTTCCAATAGCACTGGTTATATACCTAAATCCTTCAAACTGGCAGTTATCAACCCCCTAATTAAGAAACCTGACCTTGATCCTGTCAGCTGTCCAACTACAGGCCAATATCAAAACCTCTCCTTTATCTCCAAGAGGTTGTAGCACAGCAGTTCTGCTCACATCTACTGAGAAATAACATTTTTGAAATGTATCAGTCAGGATTTAGGCCTCATCATAGCACAGGGTCATCGCTAGTTAAGGTGGTAAATGACCTGTTATTGGCCTCTGATCAGAGTTTTGTCTCTTTACTTATTTTGCTCGACCTTAGTGCAGCTTTTGACACCATTGATCATACTATCCTGCTTGCTAGACTTGAAAACAATGTTGGAATAAAGAGAACAGCTCTCTCCTGGCTTAGGTCGTATTTGACTGATGGCTATCAGTTTGTTGATGTAAATGGTGAGTTCTCCACACTCTCTGAGGTAAAGTTTGGTGTTCCGCAAGGATCTGTCTTAGGCCCACTGCTTTTCTCTTAATACATGCTGCCTCTGGGTGAAATTATACATAAACATGGTATTCGCTTCCATTGCTATGCTGATGATACACAGCTGTATATTTCAGCAAAGCCAGATGAGGGAGAGATCATCTTAAAAACGTTGAGGAGTGTGTAAAGGACATTAGACAGTGGATGCTCGATAACTTCCTTCTGCTCAACCCGGATAAGACGGAAGTACTTTTACTTAACACCACATGCAGCTAGAAGTAAACTTTCCGATTACGTGGCATCTCTGGATGATGTTTCTGTCTCAGTGTGTACTGCAGTCAAAGACCTTGGTGTGATTATTGACCCTAGTCTTTCCTTTGAGGCTCACGTGAATAATATTACCAGGAGCGCCTTCTTTCACCTTAGAAATATTGCTAGAAATATGAGGTTGTTACAGGATGCAGAAAAACTAGTTCATGCTTTTGTTACATTTAGATTAGACTTCTGTAATTCTTTACTCTCTGGGTGTTCAAGTAAGTGCATTAATAAGCTTTAGTTAGTTCAGAATGCAGCAGCAAGAGTCCTCACTAGATCTAGAAAATATGAGCACATCACCGTTGTTTTAATCAGTCTACACTGGCGCCCAATAAAATCTTGCATTGAATATAAAATACTACTACTGATGTATAAAGCACTTAACGGTCTCGCCCCGCAGTATCTGAGTGAACTTCTTTACCAATTTGATCCTCCACGCCTACTTAGATCAAAAGGTGCAGGCTATTTGTTAGTACCTCAAATAATGAAGACTACAGCAAGGGGCAGATCTTTCTCTTATAAAGCCCCACAGTTATGGAACAACCTTCCAATCAGTGTTCGGGACTCAGACACAGTCTCAGTGTTCAAGTCAATTCTGAAAACTTTATTTAGTCAAGTCTTATCAGTAGATTTTTCTTAGGTAAAAGGAGCAGATCTGGAGGCATCATGGATATCGAGTGTTTGGTGAACTGGGATATTCGTATGCTGTCGTCCTCTCACTCGTTCACTCAGGTTTGTTGACGGTGGTGTGGTGGGTCGTCTCTTATCCCAGAGATCCCTCATGTCTGTGTTACCTTCTGGTTCTTCCTTTTAGTTATGCTGCCATATCGAGTCTTGTCAGAGTCCAAGCTGCACAGTGACATTAACTTTCATAGAACAATAAGGACACAATCAATCTCTCTCGCTCTCTCTCGTTAAACATGGTCCTGAGGTTCCAGTGACTGTCACTGTTTCTGCCCCTCTTTCCTCTGCGGCTCTTCCAACTTCGTCCAGGCCTTCCTCTGGATAGTGTCCTCTTCGATTGGAAACCACTCTCATCAATGCCTTGGGTGGTTCCGTGAAATTCCAGAGTAAGAACGGGAGCTTTGAGGATGGATTTGGACTGTAGTTAATGTCAACAGTCTGCTACATTGTCTCAGGACTACAGTTTGCTTCTGATCACCATCACTGTACCCCGCAACATCGTATATCTGCAATAAATGGACATTCGGTGCAACCCAGATGAGGATGGGTTCCCTCTTGAGGCTGGTTCCTCTCAAAGGTTCTTCCTTATGCCATCTCGGGGAGTTTGTTTCTTGCCACAGTCGCGCGTAGTAAGTAAGGGACAAACTTACACTTATAAAGAACATCTTATTCATTTTTATCACCACATTATCTGTGTAAAGCTGCTTTGAGACAATGTTCATTGTTAAAAGCGCTATACAAAAAAAATGAATTGAATATTAATGATAGGAGAGTCAGCCTGCTGTGTAATGTATTCAGTAGCTCATGGGGTTAAAGTCTGACCACTGTAGTAACCAATCCATGTGTACAAAAAAAATGTGTCTCATGTTTCCTGAACCATTCTCATAGAGTCCAATAAACCCTGGGTTCATCCTCTTGGAATATGTCCATGCCATCAGGAAAGAAAAATCCTTTTATAGAAAAACCTGGTCAATCAGTAAATTCAGATGGTCAGCTGACCTCATTTTTTGAGCACATAACATTGCTGAGCCTAGACCCGACCATCTGAAGCAACCCCAGATCATAATACTGCCCCCGCAGGCTTGTACAGAAGACAATAGACATGATGGGTGAATCACTTCATCCACCAATGAAATCTGGACTTATCAGACCACATTAACTTTTTCCACTTCTCCAGTCTCCAATCTTTATACTTGCTTAGTTAAATCCAGGTAGTGTCTTATGCTCAAGGGTGATTTAATGCGCAGAAAACTACAGCACAAAGTAATACATGTTCACAACACTTACTTTTAGACTCTCAAATGCAGGAACTCGATGCGCCAGATGCGGCCAGACCTTCTCCTGAAAAAAATCATGGTCCACATCCAGGTTACTGCAATCTGGTTCCTCATTCTGCAGCAAGTCAACAAACAAGAAAGCACAGGAAAGGTTAATTTTTTTGTGGCTACACAAAAATCAAATCATTCACATTTTTCCTCTCACAGTTTTTCACACCACTTTATCAAACATTGCTGCCATTAATATTGACTTGATCAGGACAGTTATAAATACAGAGAGGTTAAGATAAGCCACACCTCCTCTGGTGACATCCCTGTGATGTAATTTCCTCCAAGGCCTTCTCGCCTTAGGTAAACTCCAGAGTAGTCTATCAGAAATGGACACTCCAAGCCTGGACCCTCAGGACAATGCACTACGTAAATAAACCTGGAGATTGTTGCAAAAGAATATAAAAATACAACACCACCCAAAGTTATGCAGTCACAGAACTTGAATCGATCTAAATAATATCTAATATGATTGTTACCTCTTTCTGGGTTCCACTGGTAATGGAATAGCCATCATGCTGGTTTTCGGGCCATGTCCGATTCCAGCCATTTCAGCTATTTTTCCCGAACCGGCTCCAGCCGCATTCACTACAATGGCACACTCCACAGGCTGGTACTCCAAACTGTTTGCCATCTGGACCTGTCACAGTTTAAAATCCTGTTCACGCTTCAAATTTATGTAATACCATAAAATAATTTACATCACATATCATGGGATAAATCGGATACTGTAGTTGCATAATTATAGAACAATAACATCTTGATATTGTCAGTATATACAGATTAAGAGTTTTTGTATTTGTTATATTTTCATTGTTAATGTCGAATGAATTTTTTTTCATTCAATTGGCCACTCAACCAATCAAGTTCTGTGAGCGGGGCTAAACAGGGAACTGTTGTACCCTGTGGAAAGATATAATTTTATTGGCATATCTGCCATGTTAACAAGTCTTACGTTGACATGTTTGATCCTTCTAATGTTCAGAAGGTCTCCATCCATCGTTTCTGCATTTTGTGTCGAGCATCTAAATCCTGGAAAAACAAAAATTATATATATATATATATATATATATATATATATATATATATATATATATATATATATATATATATATCACACAAGATTAACAGATGTCTACAAAACTCTGAGGGTCTGAGAGTCCTATTAATATCTCGGTGCTTGTAATACATTATTTAAAAAAAATTATAATCATAAAAAAATAATAATAAAACAATAATAATAATAACCTGTGACCTCTCCAAAGCACTGATACACTCCCATAGACATGGCTTTGCGTCTGAAGGCGTTCAAGAGCGTCCAAGGATCAAACCAGCCTTCGTTCTCCAATCCTGGTAAATAGAAGGCAATATATTTGAAAACATTGAAAATAAAACATGTTTACACTGGTAATAGGATGATGTGATTGAGAAGAACCATAACAGTGGCCGGAAATAAAACACCAAACTCACCTGGTAAAAATATGATGCAAATATTTAAAAATACTTTAAAATTTGTGTTTGTTCTTTAACTTTTAGTCAGCAGAATACACTAATCATTAGCCATCACAAGAGTTGAACATTTTCGAGACTAACCGAGAGAAGCCAGAGCGACACCGTTTGTGTTCAGACAGGGAAATCTTTCCTTCAGCTTTGAAGGTGACAACAGCATGACTTTAGCCCCCTGTTCTCTAAACAACAACAAAAAATGCACACAGGTTAAAGAGTTGTAGCAAAAGTGTCATTCAAACATTCAGCTTTACTGGATCAGCAGAATTACACTCACCAAACCTTTCTACATTTTATTACACAACATTTATACTGCATGACTGTGCAGCCAGTCAGCCAGTTATCATGTATTATAAAAAATCAGTTATCTGGAAGGTCATTTACAGTGCATTCAGAAAGTATTCATACCCTTTCACCATTCTAAATGTTGTAGCTTGATATTACAATAGTTTACATTCGTTATTTTCTCTCATTAATCTACACTCAGTACCCCATAATGACAAAGGGAAAACGGAATACTACAAACATTTGCAAATAAAAAAAGGAAAAACCAAAATGTCACTAGAACACAAGTATTCAGACACAGCTGTGTCACAACAGGTGTTACAGCTAAAAATGCTTATCAAAGCTAAAAATGCTTATCAAAGCAAAAACCAAACAATGAGATCAGAGTAAGGTTGCCATAACCATGAATCTTCCAAGTGCTGGTTGCCCTTCCAAACTGAGCATTCGAAGGAATACCAAGAACCCGATGGTCACTCCAAATATCCTGTGTGGAGATGGGACAAAGTTCTAGAAAATAACAATCAATGCAGCCCTGCCCTTATCTGACCTTCATGGCAGAGTGGCTAAAAGCCTCTCCTTAGTTCAAAACACACAAAAGCTCACTTGGAGTTTGCAGGAAAGCAATCTTTTATCAACAAACATCATAACCACTGAGCTACTTCTCATGTTTTTTTATAGTTTTACAGTAAGAGCTTCACACAAGTACAGAGTCTTCTTCTTCTTCTTTTGGCTGCTCCCACAAGTACAGAGTGACGTAAGGGCTGCATTGGCTGCATTGATTGTTATTTTTCATCTCTGGTCTGATGAAACTAATATTAAACAGTTTGGCCTCAATTCTGAAGGTTATGTCTGGAGAAAACCAGGTACTCCTCATCACTTGCCCAATACATCCCAACAGTGAAGCATGATGGTGGCAGAATCATGCTGTTTTGTTTTTATTTTATTTTAGCAGAAGGGACTGAAAGACTGGTCAGGGTGAAAGGAAAGCTGAATGTAGCAAAGTACAGAGATCTCCACAGATCTCAGGAACTAGACTGGGCTGAATGTTTACCTTCCAACATGACAATGACCCTAAGCACACATCCAAGACAGCACAGGAGTGGGTTCAGGACAACTATGTGAATGACCTAAAGTAGCCCAGCCAGAGCCCTAGCTAAACTATATTGAACAGCTCTAAAGAAAAATCACAGAAAATCCCCCAACCCAGGTGTGCAAAGCTTGTTGCATCATACCCAAAAAAAAAAAAAAACCCACACACTCTATAATCTAGAATCACACTCTTGAAATCACCCAAAATTGGATGGGTTCCCCTTTTGAGTCTGGTTCCTCTCAAGGTTTCTTACTCATAACATCTAAGGGAGTTTGTCCTTGCCACGGTCACCCGAGGCTTGCTCACCAGGGATAAATATACATTCTGTACAGCTGCTTAGAGACAATGTCCATTGTGTTAAGCACCATAGAAATAAACTTGAACTCGAGGCTGTAATTACTGCCAAAGGTGCTTCAACTAAGTACTAATTAAAGTCTGAATACTGATATACATGTTATATTATTTTTAAATACATTTATAGACATTTCTGGAATTATGAATTCACTTTGTCAAGGAGAACTGAGTGTAGATTAATAAGAAAAAAAAGCATTTGTAGTGTCAACATACAGGCTGCAACATAAAACTGAAAAAAGTGAAGGGGATGTGAATACTTTCTAAATGCACTGTATGCAAAGTATATTGACCAGGCTTATTTTTGCTTAGAAAGCATAGAGACTCGCAACTTTAAAGGTGGAAGTGGACTTGAATCATGGGACGTGCTTCGCCTCGATGTAGAACTCTATTGAACTCTATTTAACATTGATTCACGAAGGAATTCTACAGAATTTGGGACTTAAAAGGAGTTTAGGACTTTTGAATCTACTTGGATAGTTGGAATTGAACTCTACTAGCTGGGAATTAACTCTGATGAGACCCAACTCGGATCGTAGGGAATCGATTCCGCTCGCAAGCTAAAGGGCCATGATGCCCTTATATAAGCAACATTGTTAACCACATGAATGATTGCCCATTACAGGTCACTATACCTGAAGTTAAACAGGAAACCCTGTGTGTACACACAATTAATTGCAGTAAACCTGCACAGATCATAAATGTATGGTCTAGTCTTTAGCTGTAAACTATGCTCACTTTTGAATCACGTAGTTCTCCTCAATAATATGTGCCGATGCTTCACTGGCCAAGAACAGATAACCAGAGTGATTAAACTGCAGGTCAATGGGATCCTCGTTCACCACACCGAGATGTTCCTGTACAAAGAAACATCTAATTCCTAAACCAATTTCACGTACATCACATCACGTATCTCTTATGATTAAAGCCATTGTTACTGTGATCTGCTTTAGTATGAGCATTACATCTGGCATTCCTAATAAACTCCTAAGTATAAAGGAAAGGATTACATTAATGTTCTTCAGGAAGTTAGCAGAGGCCAGCGAGAGCTGGATGTTTTCCTTCAGCGAGAACTGCTGCCGAATGCCTCCTGCAGAGAGCACGGTGGATGCCTGACTGTACTGAGAACACAAACACATACATATACACACAAAGAGAATAAACAGAAATGATATGAAAATGCCAAAATGTCACAAAGTGACCAAACAACATAAGGCTCGGATGAGTGTGACTCACAGTGGGATCCTTCTCCACCAGCAACACCCTCAGCGAATCCCGAGACATCACTTTCTTCTTCAGCCAGTAAGCAATAGACCAGCCAATTACTCCTCCTCCGACGATCACGATGTCTACCCGCTCAGGAGGAAGGCCATGGGTCAGCTTGATCGGGCTCCAGTCACTGCCGGGCATCGCTGCTGTCACTTTATCACAAAGTTCTTTAAACTGCTTCTCCAAATCTGCATTTAAAAAATGAGGGGGAAAAAAAAAAAACTATAATCAACTTAATCTAACCAATACCAGTCTTAGTTTTGGGGATTTGAGAAGTCAGTTTGAAAGAGAAGACACTAATGGAGTAGTTTTTGAGGAAAACAAACAAAAAAATTCACACAACTCCTTGTAGAACATTGTGGAACGTAAAAAAAAAAAACCCTAAATGCACTGATTTGCTCATAAACCCATATTATATTCACAGTACAACATCAAATGTTTACATTCATAAAATGTAACATTTAAAGGAAAAAAAATTTAATATGATTTGATGGTCACAACACATCTGGAAAAAATTGAGACGGAGCAACAATAGGCTGGAAAATTAAGTGTTACTAAAAAGAACAGCTGGAGGAACAGCAACTAATGTTAATTGGCAACAGATCAGTAACGTGACTGGGTATTAAAAAAAGACTATCTTAGAAAGGCAGAGGCTCTCAGAGATTGAGCGAGGTTCATGAATCTGCAAAAACACTGTCAACAAATTAAAGAACAGTTTCAGAACAATGTTCATCATAAAATTGCTAGAACTTAGACTCTTATTATCTACAGTACGAAAGTTCATCAAAAGAGTCAGAGAATCGGAAAAATCTAGGGTTAGCCCATGCCCATTTCAGTGATCTTCTGGCACTGCAGTGCAAAAAAAAAAAAAAAAGAGCAACACATGCTTCCATCCAGATGAGGTAGTTTTCAAGGAAGGCCTTGCGAATTTCAGCAAGAAAATAGAAATCCACTTACAGGATCTATTGCAACAGCATGGCTTCACAGTGGAAAAGTCTGGTTGCTGAACTGACCTGCAGTCACTAACTGAAAACATTTGACGCATCATGAAACGAAAAATACGACAAAGAAGAAGGGCTTTTTGAGCAGCTAGAATCCTGTATCAGACACAAATAGAACAACATTGCTATCCCAAAACTCCAGCAACTGGTCTTTCCTAAGGTCCTAGACATATACAGACAGTTGTTAAAAGAAGAGGAGATGAAGAGGAGATGACATGTTGCAGATATGAAATTCAAAATGACCTTATTTTGTATTAAAATGATGCATTCTCTGTTTTCTATGTTGTACTGTGAATAAAATATGGGTTTATGAGATTGGCCAATCATAGCATTCTGTTTTTACATAATGTCAACTTTTTGGAATTGGACTTAATTATTTGTTTATTTATTGATGGTGACTTTATAGTTTCTTTTAAGAATTGTACAGTATGATGAGTTTTTTTTTCTTTTCTCTCTTTTTTTTTATTTTGGTTGGTGAATATTTTTAGCTACAATTAAAAACAAGATAACGTCATTATTCAAATAATCAATTGTATAATATTTGTATAATAAATAATTTATAAGGGGTAAAAGTTAAGGATTAGGTGAAGGAAGCAAACACTCTAGAAATGGGTCAACATCAGTCAAGGGCTACACCATGCAGCTTAACAGAGACAAGTAGTTTATAACATTTACATTTATAACTGAGTGCCTATACATTTCTCCCTAAAAATCATTGATTTAATATATTTGATTATTATTTCAGATATTTTGGGACGCGCTAGATAAGTAATAAGATGTGTATAAAGGACACTGAATGGTTGCTGGGTTTGACTCTTTATCTGACAGATTATTAATGAATTTATGCTGAATGCAGCTGTACAGCTTTAACTCACCCTGGGTGATGTGGTCTTTCCGGACATATCTGCCAGTACTGAAGCTCCGGCTGCAGTTGTTGGACTTTAGTAAAGAAGACGCTTTGCATATGCGGACATTAAACCAGATTTTATGCCACCTATACATTACTACAGTCAACTGATTTTGGACTGACACTGAATCTTCCTGCTTAGATTTTCAACCGACCCTCACGCTGGAAGCCTTAACTATATATATCATGACGTGGCCCCGCCCCTTTGTTCGTACGTCGCGTCTGGTCGCTCCCGGAAGTGAAAAACTCTTTTTTTTTTTTTTTTCATTCAGCAATGCATATTTTTTTATAATGTACTTTTTATGAATAGACTCTCGAATTGCACATTAAACCAATTTTGTGCCCCGATAACTGTTTCTAACGCCATTTAACCTTTAGTTTTATTTCACTATTGAAACTACTAACTACATATCCCGCGAGTCCCTGCTTTCAGACTAACAAAGCGTAACCAAAAAGTGCCCGGATGATAAGTCGAGCTCTGATTGGTTCAAACATCTCTTTTAACTATTAGCTTAAATGGCCTCGGCTCCGTTTATTGTCACAAGAGCCACGGAGATTTTTATATTTAATTATAAATAATAATGTAATATTTAAAAGGAATTTAATCTTTATATGATTTAATTATATTAATATTTAGTTATTCATTTACAATTTCTAATGATTGCAATTAAATACTTGTTTCAAAATGTACTGCAAATTTGTTTAGCACGTGGATATCAATAAAATCTAATAAATTAACTGTAGTATGGGATCAGTAATACTATAAAAAATATACGTACAAATATGTTTTAATTTATGTTATATATCAATAACATAAATTAACACTCACAGCATTGCACAAGGTTAGGACGGAACCAGTTTTATTTTTTATACACCGTCAACCAAAAAAACACCACACCACACCACATTCCATTCACTCCATTTATTACCCCTTTGGTAGACAAATCATTTGCTTGGTCACTGATTGCAGAAATACATACTGACAGTTTCCTGGATGTTTTGAAGTCTCACTTCATTCCAAAAAAAAAAGTAACACCACATTGTAAATCATAAAAAAGGCAATAGAATCTTTCTTGCAATCACAACAGAAGTATAAAAAAATATCCACACTGCTTTTCAGATCACAGGGGAAGGTGTTCAGTGCTCTGTGTTTGTGTGTGTGTGAGAGAGAGACAGAGAGTGTTGTGAGTGTTTGGGCATTACGTTCTCGAGAGGCCTCGGTTGTCAAGGTCTTTCACCTGTTGGACAAGAGAAGGACATGTTAATCAGCAGATCTTCATTTAACTTTACAGAGAAGAACTAAAGTGATGTTTGGAGGTTTACCTTGTATATCCTGACTAGCCAGTGCTCTGTGGTGTATGCCTCCTCGAGCACATCTAGCTCAAAGTCCTTGTTGCCAATCTCGGCATTACGGACACGATCGTAACCAGGAGGACGTTCTGCAAAAGGCATGGTGTTAGTTGTCTAAACAAAAGTGCAGGTTGAATTAAAATCCAGAACCACTGGAACAGCCTGAACAGAGACACTTACTGGCCTCGGTGTAGACCTGGCCGAAGCGGTAGTAGCACATCTTGTACATTAAGCAGTTGAGTAGAACCGGAGAACCTTCACGGTCCACGCGGAACTCGCCAGTGGGAGTGTAGTAATCGTGCTCCCTGATGTGCCGCCCCGTGTCTGTGCTGCCTCCGATACGCACCATCCACAAAAACTTATTTATGTCTACAAGACAAGAAAAAGACTAAATTGGAATATTAAACTAGAAAAAAAAACTTAATGAACAGTCTCTTGTTTTGCTTGAAAAAGAATAGAATAAATAAAATTAAATACAATAGAATAAAAAAAAAACCCACAAAAAAACAATAAATAAAAAAATTATATACATGTTCTCTCTTCTTCTTTTGGTTTCTCCCATTAGGGGTCACCACAGCGGATCATCGTCTCCATACTATTCTGTCCTCTACATCTGCCTCTTTCAAACCATCTACCTGCATGTCTTCCTTCACCACATCCATAAACCTCCTCTTTGGTCTTCCTCTTTTCCTCCTTACTGGTGGCTTCATCCTCAACATTCTCCTACAGATATACCCCATGTCCCTCCTCTGCACATGTCCAAACCATCTCAATCTCGCCTCCCTCACCTTTTTACCAAAACATCCTACATGGGCTGTCCCTCTAATAAACTAATTTCTAATCCTGTCCATCCTCGTCACTCCTAACGAAAACCTTAACATCTTCAGCTCTGCTACCTCCAGCTCCACCTCCTGTCTTTTACTCAATGCCACTGTCTCTAAACCATACAACATCACAGGTCTCACCACAGTCTTATAAACTTTCCCTTTCACTCTTGCAGATACCCTTCTATCACAAATCACTCCTGCCACTCTTCTCCACCCACTCCACCCTGCCTGCACTCTTTTCTTCACTTCTCTAACACACTTTCCATTACTTTGTACTGTTGACCCCAGGTACCTGAACTCCTCCACCTTCTCCACCTCTTCTCCCTGCAACCGCACCCCTCCACTGCCCTCCCTCTCATTCACACAGATGTACTCTGTCTTACTCCTACTGACATTCATTCCCCTTCTCTCCAGCACGTACCCCCACCTCTCCAGGCTCTTCTCAACCTGTTTCCTACTCTCACACCAAATCACAATATGATCCGCAAACATCATAGTCCACGGAGACTCATGTCTGACCTCGTCCGTCAGCCTGTCCATCAACAATGCAAACAGGAAAGGGCTTAGGGCCGATCCTTGATGCAGTTCCACCTCGAACCAGTCTGTCGTTCCTACTGCACACTTCACTACTGTCCTCATACATGTCCTCCACCACCCTCACATACTTCTCTGACACACCTGACTTCTAACTCCTCTCTCGGCACCCTGTCGTACGCTTTCTCTAAATCCACAAACACTGCACAATGCAACTCCTTCTGACTTTTTCTATACTTCTCCATTAACATTCCCAAAGCAAATAATTTTATTTTTATTTTTATTAAATTATATTATATTATATTATATTATATTAATATATATATATATATATATATATATATATATATATATATATATATA
>JAAIIK010000172.1:1159754-1184459 GCA_014706435.1 Silurus glanis
TGTGTGTGTGTGTGTGTGTGTGTGTGTGTGTGTGTGTGTGTGTGTGTACACACTGGGTGTGTCATGTCCTTACCAGTTAGCATGAAAACGGCTCCGACAGATAGCAGCACAAAGCCGACCAGGGAAATGACGCTCTTGAAGAGGATCTCGAACTGCTGGGCGTTGAGTTTGCTGCGCAGGTAGTCCACGAAGGCGTGAATCTGACACAGGCCGAATACGCCGAAGGCAGCCATGTGCTCAGAGGATTGTACAGGCTTTGAAAAAAAAAGTAAAAGAAAAAAAAAATGGTGATTAAAATATTTACCTTGGATTCATGCATGATTTCAGAGACAGCATGACAAACTGTGGCAAATCTAAACAAATGACTTGAATTATTCCTCCTTTTTTTTTTAGTTTGATTGATGAACAAAAAACAGCAGGAACATTTCGACCAGGGGTGGGCAATTATTTTTTCCAAAAGGGCCACATGAGAAATTGGAATGGTTTTATGGGGCCGGAATATATATATATATATATAAAATATGTTTAATATATACTTATTGCTTATAATATACTTAAGTACGTTCTAATATGCATGATATTCCACTATAAGAAACAGTAAATAAAACATTACAGTGAGAAAATGTGGGAGATCAAATTAAATATATATTTTTATAAATAATCACAAAAACTGTTCAGAAAATGTAAACTTTTCTCATGTTTAAAAAACTAGCATCATAACTTAACGTGAAATAGCAACATCGACTCACACTGATAAAGAACAATGAACCAAATGTGTCACACAGTCAATCAAACATGTATGGTGCTCAGTATTATTGCACTATTTAAGGAACATTTATAAAAACAATTTTGAAAATTGGCTTTGTTTAAATAGCATTTTAAAAATATGTTCTTTCACACAATAAGCTCAGTGGTTAAGGCTCTGGGTTACTGATCGGAAGGTCACGGGTTCAAGCCCCGGTATCACCAAGCTGCCACTCATGGGCCCTTGAGCAAGGCCCTTAACCCCCTTTGTGCTCCAGGGGCACTGTATAACGGCTGACCCTGAGCTCTGACCCCAGCTTCTAGGCAAGCTAGGATATGCGAAAAAAATTTCACGGTGTTTTAATGTACATGTGACATATAAAGGCTATTCTATTCTTCTACATTCTTGTTGAAAACTTCGTTTCTTGGAAGCTGTCCAACGCATTCGCTGACGTGCATAAGCGCACTGATGATGTTAATAAAGAATAGTGGCCTTTCAAAATAAAAGCCACCTATAACAAATGTATAGGTGTCACTGTTACACTGTTTACTAAGAACTCATGCTTGATTTAGACAAAACTACTGCCTTCGAAGGCGATTAGTAAATGTCAGTTGTGCTATGTTGGCTACGACAGAACAAAGTGCTGGGCAGTTCACATCCACAGCAGAAAATATTAGCACATACAAGTGACCTGTTACTAGTAAAAGTGAAATATATATATATATATATACACACATATACACACACACACACACATACACACACACCGTAATTTCCGGACTATAAAGCGCACCCATATATAAGCCACACCCACTGAATTTTTCAAGATGAGGATTATGTCCTTATTATTTTCTGATGCTCATTTCTAAGTTTCTTTGACTAACCCTTAACGCTGTTGCCAAGAAAAATAAAAAAGCACGAGTTTTGGAAACCTGTCTGTGCTTATATGATTTCTGTTGCAACTGCAGTTAGCGAGCTCTCACTTAACCCAGACTCAACGCGCTACAACGGCTTGTATCTAAACAGTAGCCTACCAAGTAAGTCATTGTTCACGGTCTTCCTCCTTCCTTTCACAACTATTTCTCTCGGGAGTTTATCTTTTGGCATCGTCGTGCGTTTAAAAATCACCCGATGGAAGTTTTTTTCTCCCGAAGCCGTGCAGCTCAGAACACAGGTGAGGTGCGTTTTTTCGTTTCCGTAAAAAAACGCACCACGTAAAAAAAAAGGTTTAATTTAAATCTATGCTCTCTAGATCTCTTGCTATGATTTACGATTTTGAGGTAACTTATGGCTGTTTATAGGAAAATATATGAAGCAAGTGTGGACACTATGCATGAAAGCATTCATTCTAAACCATGATCTGCCACATTATCTACCTGGAATCCCACAAAGGAGATCTGCATGGACAGGATGGTGCCCAGGCAGTACACAGTGCAGTAAGCCACATAGATGCGGTGAGAGAATCGTCCGGTGAACATCAGCACCAGAACGTGCAGAGGGATCAGGTTGATGAGGAACACGTAACCTCCCCATGAGGACACCTGCAGACAAATATAAAGACAAATCAGTCTGTTCTAGTCATGCATAAGGATAACAAGCACTAATACCTGTGACGATGCTCACCATGTAGAAGTACGCAAGTGCACAGATGGATGACCAGTAGATTGAACCTGTCTTTACCGCCTTGATCCACATGTAGTAGGTCAGCAACATGCAGAAAATAGCGATCCCTTCACAGAGCAAGGAGGAGAAGTGTGTCACAGAAATGTGTCTCAAATTATAATCAGGAACAATTCTTCACTGTGTAAATATTGACCTACTCTTAGTGTCATGGTCACATGGCAAAATTGTTAGTTATAACACAAATTAGGAATAAAACAATTATCGTATATTTTTGAGACCTTCGTTATCGTAGGAGCCTGCAACAGATCGGGAAATGTATCCCGGCACGACTGCGATCATGGCAGCGGCGAGAAGTCCGGCCCCAGCATCCTGTCAGGAAAAAAATAAATAAATTGAACCTGGTTCCTTTTCTATCCGAGCGAACATGCGCAACCTGCACCACATCAGTGAGGACAGACGGGACAAACCTTCAGCTCCTTGGTGAAGTGGTAGGTGACGATGGCGGTAAAAGAGGAGAAGAGAGGAGCGAGGAACACACACACGTTTCGGATGTCAATAGTGATGTGGAAGAAGTGCAGCATGTGGTAAAGGGCTGCAGAGGTCACCATCAAACCTGCGCACCAAAAAGTTTTATCTCTCAAGTCCCTACATAGGAACTCAAACTGTGAGGTCACTAAATAAGGTTTATAAACGTATGTAAAAATCGATTTAAGAGCACGCGTAGAGAGTCAAAATAGTGGTTGTTACGGTAACAGGTCAGAGAACAATGATTAAAACCTACAATTTGCAGCAACGGACATGCCGTGAATTCATTTGTGAGCAAGCTTTTATAATGCACCATGGCAGGTGTAGCACCAGACATAGTATACAAGTGTGTTTGGTTTAGCCCTGCATACCGGGATAGATGGTGCCTCCAATGATTCTCCCGAGCGGGTACCATGCACGGTCATCAAACCAGTTGTGGAACTTGTAAAAGCCCTCCTCGGCTAGGAAGCGAGTGGTGCGGTAATTGAAATACCTGAGAAATTCAGAAGAAAAGAAAGACACAATTGTGCATGGTAAACATCTTGCATCATACCTTATGAGCTCCACCTCAATGTGTGTGTGAATACTTACGGATCGAACTCATGGATGACACTCTCAAACCTCAACACAGAGAAAAGGCGAGTAGAAAACGCTGAGTCCGAGAGAGAGAGAGAGAAAAAGAGAAAAGAGTGTTAGATGTTAAGACATGGTAAAACATAATAAAAATATTAATAAAAAAAAAAAAAAAAACTAATTGAAGAACACTTACACAGCACGGCCGCCATGGACAGGATGAGGAGCTTCAGCAGCGTGTCCTGCTTCTCGTAGGACAGCCGCAGGAAGCCCATCTTGGTCATCGTTCCTCTAACAGAAAACACCTGCGATGGAAAAGAAAAATCAGAATCAGATTTATTGTCCAAGTGTGTTGACACACGGAGAATTTGGTTCCAGCTGTTAGTGACTCTCAAAAGTATAGACATAAATAACACTATACATGTAGCTTGTACTATATAAGACAAGACAGACATATCAAGACAATACAGACTGTGTGAGATAATATAGACAGTATGAAAATTTAACGACATGTGTAACATTCAGTCTTGGCTCCTGTGACACTATTGTTCCAACCAGCCAGTCTGACAAGTCCACAATAGTGCAGCTAATCCAGTCAGGTAAACTTGGTTTCATTTATTCTACCTGTATTTATGCAAATCCCGCCCCCTGCTCTAGGATTGGCTTATAGTCTCGAGCTCCTCGTCGCTCATTGGTTGATTTCACTGTTCACTCGAAACGCTTCTAAATGGGACTTAATCTGTGCTCAAGAGACTGAGCAGGCGTTCTCGAATACGGGTAGGGAAATAGTAAATCAAGGTTGGGCTTCTTTTTTTTTTTTTCTTTTTCTTTAGCAAAGAAAAAATTTTAAGATGCGCGTTCATATTAGCATGAACTAACCCAAATAAGCGAATAAACCAATTCATGGAATTCGCTACTTTAACTACGTTGAATGTCTAACAGGATCATAGCTAGTTTCTCGTGTACTGAAACCCAAAAAAATACTCATATTTCATGCAACATAAATTTGCAATTCCCGACACTTTCGGACGACAAATATAGAAAAAGAATGCAATATAAAAGTGTTACACAAATCATTCAAAACAGTTTATTTTCTACTGCTAGCCTGAACTAGCTTGCTAGCAAGCTAACAACACAGTCTGCTTCACCACTGTATATATTTTACTTTTTTACTCCGTATGCAATGCAGAGTATCTACATTCGTCTCAAAATTTATACTATTATTATTATTTTATTTTTTTTATATAATTACCAATTTCTTTCATCGGCGCTTCTCCTCCACTCTGCTACCGTTCCACACCTCACTATTTCCCCCTAACACAGTACTCGCGGAGCACTCACAGCCCCGCCCAGCCACGTTAAACCCGCGCTTATTGGCTGACCATCCATCACGTCTACATTTCCCAGTTTCTGATTGGCTGCACAGCTTTCACTCAAACCATGACGAAGTCCACATTGGCCTTATGGCGATTCAGAACTGACGTGTCCTTATAGACGTGCCACTGTACCGGTGTGTACAGAACGCAAAGTACGGGAAGAGAAACGAGTGCAAAATCTGTCTTATTTTTTATTTTATTTTTTTTTTTTTTACATAATTCTTTTAACTGCAAACAAAAGAGCTGAAACAGGATCCCAAATTCTTACATGAGACCAATTCTATCAGTTTTTCAAGTTTAAGCCAAAAATAGGACACCTGGTATAAGTTCATTACACCTGTATAAGCTTGGTGTATCCATCCTATTCCAAAAGCATGGCTGGATATAACAGCGTCCAGCTTCTCAGAAAGCTTTTGGAGCGGGTCTGTGGGAATAAAAAAAAAAAAAAGCATTACTGATGTTAAGCACTGATGTCTGAAGAGAAGGCCTGGCTCTCAAATGTGTATAAATGAGACCTGAAAGATCCAGCCATCCTTCTGTACGGATTTCTGTCATTAGGTCTAAATATGCAAACAAAAGAGACATTATCAGAATTACAAGCAGGATGGTTAGACATCAGGTCATTTACAAACTGCATATTACTTAAAATTTAATTTTAAATTGTAATGTTCCTGGTACTTTATTTATTGCTATAATTTGTGCAAAGGTCTAAGCACTAAGTCACAGTGCAGCATGTACTTGTAATAATCTATCAATGACATGGTTATGGGCAGTCATGCTGGAACATGAATGATCCTTTTGCAAATTTTGATGGCACAAATTTAAAAGCATTCAACTGTCTAAAATGTCTTTATATGCATTTTAATTTATGGCATTTGGGAGAGACCTTTATCCAGTGTTGAGGGTTAAGGGCCTTGTTCCAACGCCCAGCAGTGGCAACTTGGTGGTGTCGGGATTTGATCGCATGACATACTGATCAGAAGGCCAACATTTTAACAACTGAGCTACCACTTCCCATATTATGCTGACTTCTGATTAAAAGGCCAGGTTCAAATCCCAATACCACCAAGCTGTCATTGCTGGACCCCCTGAGCAAAGCCCTTAACCCTCAATTGCTCAGTTGTATATAAATGAGATAAGGGTATCTGCCAAATGCCATAAATATAAATGTAAAATAGGAAGAACTTGAGATTTTGTAATAATAAATTATAGCAAATACATTTTATTGCCATTAGGGCCCAGCAGTTGCATTGCGGTGGTGCTAAGATCTCAACTTGTGACTTTCCCAATAAAAGTCCAACACATTAACCAATGAGCCACCACTTTTTACCATTTTATCACATGGATGTTGTTTTAACTGTTATATCACACAAAAATTATATCTGCCTTAGCAAGCACAAAAGTTTATATGCCTACAAATAAGTTTTAGTTTCTTTATTTAATCTCGGCATACAATCCTTACCCTTTTGTTGTTAATCCGACTTTGAAAATCATGATTATTTCATACAAGTTTACACACAAAATCAGTGGTGGATGAAGTACACAACCCATGTACTTGAGTTAAAGTAGAGATACAGTAGGTAAAATATTACTTCAGTAAAATACTCCCTTTAAACTTAACAAAAAGACTATTAAACAGTAATACTTGTACATACAGACCAAATTTATTGAAATAAGGTTTTAATACTTTTTTTTTTACCAAAGAACAAGTCACTCACAAATACCAACCTGCATTTGTAACACTACTGACTTCTTACGTTAATGACATACCATTTAAAAACAAAAACAAAAAAACAATAAAATAGAAATAAAAAGAAGTACACCACACAACTCTCTACCGGAGTGGATTCGCTGACAGTGAGACAGGACCTTGGTATGTGCTTCAGTAAAACATTAGTAACCTGTTCAGATTTCCTAAGCGATATCTATATAAATACCAATGTCTACATAAATAATGGCAAGAGGGATCGCAATTGTAGTGGAGGTTAGACTTGGTATTATTGAACTTAACGTCAGTTCCGGATGTGTTACCAGCAGCAGAATAAAGCAACGTTTTATTTATTTATCGTAGACATTTGATTGGAGTTTCGCATCCAGCTCTTAGCTTACGTTAAACAGGACCTATTATATAGAAATAAGCAGCTTGTTTAGTTTATCAGAAAAATACCATGATATTGATTATGTGCTGTTATTAAAGGATCAATGCCAGTATGATAAATTACAACAAAACTACAATGCTCCCAATGTGTGGATTAAAGGGACTTGGCTCCATCATTAATGACACAAACTCAACTTTGATTCAATCATTAGCTGTGGTATTAAATTAAAGCAGAAGGCCAGGGAAAAGAGCAGTGAGGATGATGACTGGGATGATTTGGTTTAAAAAAAAAAAATAAATTGTGCCCTAGTTTCTATAAAATCACCCAAATGGCACACAAGGGATACAAAAAAACAGTCCAACTAAACCCCACTGTCGAGAGCTTTGTCTAATCCCACATGCTCATCATTCACAGTTAAAACAAAGCCTGATCGATCCTCCAAAAATAATAAATGCATTAAAAACACAAATAACACTCCCATCTGTGGAGTGCCTGAGGTCACTGAGAGAGCGGAGCTTTGTGGCGGTTTGGGGACGCATGAGGAGAGGCGAGTTTCTCCATGGAGCTAGAGGATATCAGAGATGTCTGCAGGTGAACCGTCTTGTGAAAGAGCTTGTTGCTGATCAGGACCACCAGGGAGAAGAGACGAAGCTGGAAATGGCTGCAGATAAAGTAAGCACATTATTTCTGTATTGTTTGCACTATAGTGCTAAGTAAAGGCCTATAACTATCACCAACAGTTTAAAAAAATAAAAAAGCATGGCCTATCTGTCTAAGCAAACCAGCATGGCCTTATACATGCAAGTCAGCATGAGGTATCCTGTGAGTCAGAGTGAAAACAGCTTGGATTCTGTGTCTACCAGCCTGTGTGTAGAAAACGTGGCCTCAATAAATGTCAGTCTGAGACAAAGTGGGGAATAAAGACATGACCGGTGGTACAATGAACTGGAAGATTTATAAAAAAATTTTGTTCTTCATTAATCTTTGTGATTAAGTTCATACACTCAAAAACATAAATGAAAACATCAGTTAAGGTACCTAACACAACACTTATTTTCTCTATTTTTGAACTTGCTATTTGATGTTATTAATTTAGAACTCTTTATTTTATAAAATCAGACTTTTTAAACTTAAGGTATTTCATTAGCAAGGGGTGGTAATTACCACGGGAGGCATGGCCTATGCTCATGTCAGAGTGAAAGAGGTATGGCATATGCTCATGTCAGTGTAAAAAAGGCTTATTCTATGCTCATGTCAGAGTGAAAGAAGGAAACTGCCTAGCATTGAATAAGAAGTTGCCTTTTAGCATTAATTGATAGATTGATTCTGCACTGAAAAGTGCATCAGATCATGTCTTGTAACCTAATTATGCATGTAATCATCAAGCGTTAGAAAGACTCACTAAAGCTTTGCAGGGGTCTTGGCCTCGTTGGCGCTGATGATGAAGAGCGGGAACAGGATGGAGAAGAGACAGCCACTGAAAAAAATAAAGCAGATACTGAATAAAGCCAAAATAAACCTTTGCGATAAATAGTAATTCTGTTAGTCTGTACTGTGGAACCCAAATTTGACAAAAACACATTAATAATAAACGTTAAATTACTCAATAGTTTAGTTTAGGAAACAACAATTATTAGGCAGCTTACACTTAACATCCCAACGTTACACTCAATGTCCAGTGTTTGACTAAATAAATGTACCTGATGATGTAAGAAGACGGCATTGCGGTCAGCAGGGCCATGGGCAGCCCGAAGCCAAAGTAATAAGGCCAGTTCCTCTCGATGTTTGACAGCCTCTGGTGCATTTCGATCCCTTCAATACACAAAGCAGACACGTCACTAACAGCTCTTTCACACAGCTCAAAGTATCTTTACAGACTGACTCACCGTGGTTGAACCAGCGATATTCAAAGCAGTAGAGTGAGTAGAGCAGAGACATGTGCAGGAGGCTGACCATCTGACCAATCGCATAGATGGGGAAAAGACTCACAATCATTCCCTAGAAAGGAAGAGGGGGAAAAAAAAAACCCACATAAAATGGCAAAATGTAGAAAATTAACAATTTATATGTACACATATTGTTCACACATCTGCCTATCAGTCAAATCCTCAAATGTAGGAACATTCCTGACATTACAATCACATACAGTTTGCATAACTCCTTGCTCGGTTTTGCATGTTTTAAGCTGCCTGGTTCACATGACTGCACCACAAGGAGCCGAAAAAATAAATAAATAACACTTTCTGTACCTGAATGAGGAATAGGGCCTGGAGAAGAAGGTTAAAGAGAATGTCTGCTATAATCTTGCTCACACTTGGGAAAGGCTGAACTTTGCGTCCAGATACTTCAAAAGCCAGATCAGCAATGTCCTAAAAGTAGTAACATTGGGTTTATAGCAATGACTATAAAAGTAAAAGTAAATGTCTATGTTGGCAGCCTCACCTGGAACCAGATAGCATTGACAATCTTGCTGAGCACAAAAAGAGGCAAAACCCAGAGCGTGCTGAACACTGACGTCAGGATGAATTCTAACCAGGACCACACATTTCCATGCAGCGACGGATCACCTGGACAACAACATGCAAATTAAATCTTTTTGTTTGCTAGATAATGGATTCCAATGTCGAACGCATTAACAAGGAGAGAAAAAAAACATACCGATAATTTTTGCCGTGAGAGTCTGGAGCAGTGGTATAAACACCCGGTAGAAAAGAAACAGACTTAACTGTTGAGAGGAAATAAAATGAGTCAAGTTTGTGGACACCTGACCCCAAGATTCATGTGCTTTTTAAACACATTTAGTTCCCATTTGCTGTTATAATAACCCCCGCTATTCTGATGTAATGTTCCTTGTGTTACTTCTTCTGATGGAGTGTGCTTGTCAAGATTTGTGCTCATTCAGCCATAAAGGCATTTGTAAAGTCAGGTACTGATGTAGAGAGAGAAGGTCACTCAAGATCCAAACCATGTATACCATATGTTCATAATGCACAGAGGCATTGTCATGCAGGAAAAGGTTTGGTGCTCTTAGCTCATGTGAAAGGAAAATTTAATGCAACTTCCTCCAAAGATCCCATACTTTTGTCCATATAATATAAGATTTAAGAAATTAAAGCATTTTTTTTTTTATCTTATTGTACATTGTCAAGGATTTATATTTAAATGCAAACTGTGAACTATTAAACATCCGGCCAGTGAAAGAATACATACCCAAAACACGCCTCCGTTCCAGGCACAACACTGAAAAATCCTACTTGCTAATTTGGGCTCACTAAAAAAGAACAACAAGGAAAACATTTATATATAAAAACAAGTACAAATATGAAAAAGTTTGTATGTTGTAGAGACACACATCACACATACTTCTCAGGCTTATGGTCCTGACTTTGTGCCCGTCTCAGTGCCAGTGGGCCACTTGCTCGGCGCCTCCGCTGTTCCTCCCGTTTCTGCTGGATGCGAGCATCAAGCTTTGTGATCGTCGTGATCCCCAGAACAGAATCCTTCATCCCCTAAAAGGTAAAACACCAAATTGTGGAACAAATAAAACAAATAAAACCACGAACAAATTGTTGGTGCTGAATTATATTTTCTATAGAACAGCTCATTTATAGGTTCTCCTCAAAATTGAATAATAATTAAAATTTTTCTATATTGATTCCATATAGAGATGTTTATTCAACATTAAGTACGAAGTCTCCAGAATGAGCATCTTCAGGACAGAACAATTTTACGCTTTTACCACAATAGATTTTTCCGCACAGTTTTGAGCTCTGTGAGAATTACAAATTCCCGCCGTCATTGGGTTTGTTGTTAAGATCCAAACCTCCGACTCTGCATTAAAAAACTTTACTAATCTAAATACCCCAGTAGGCTGCTACACAAAACAAACCTTATAGTAGGTCTGAAAGTTAAATGAGGTTTTCAAAATTTAAAGGCTAGTATTAGTACTCAAAGACAGTATAGGTATCAATATGAAAGAAGCATTAGATTAGAAAAACAACACCAGTTTTTAAGTGGAGGTCAATGGATAGAAAAATATTTTAATGGCTGACCTACAGTAAAGCAGTGTGTCAGAATAATGGAAAAAAGACTAATATAACACATACACTCTTAATTTAAGCACATAGTCAAAATGCAAATCCTAATAACATTTAAAATGAGCACCTTCTATTTTTGATTGTACAATAATTGAAAGGAAAAAAATATGATTATATACCACAATCTGGGAACCCCTTAGTGAAACTAATACTGAAGTGATTAAAACGTAAGGCTACGTTTGTGTTTGTTTCATGTATGCTGGAGACCAAGCTGCTCACCGTCACAACATTTCGGAGGAAGGCCCTTACGCTGTCCGTCATCTCCATACCAGCTGGAGAATCATCAACTGCAGAAGGATGGTGAGCCAGAAAATAAACTCATGGTAGGAATAGGAAATCCTGGTAAACTGTAAAGACAAAAGGCTTACAGTTATTTGTATCTGGAGGAAGAGAGCACAATCCTTAAGGATCAATAAACTCTTATGTGTCCATCTCAAAATAGAAAGGCAGTACATGATATTATTAAACAATATACAAATATTAAAATTATATAATTTCAAAATCATAAAATTATTTTATATAAAATTCATATAATAACAGAAAATGATGGTTGATAATTTGTCCTTCCATTTAACAGACACACAGACACACACACAATCTTAGCTAATAATAACCAAAAATGTGCTTACATTTTTATAAAATAAATATAGAAGAGTATATATAATATCTATATATTCATATAATAAATTATGGCTCACTATTATTATTTTTTTTTTTTACATTGTTTCACTTAGAAATTATTTATTAATTTTATTTATTATTTCTATCACTCACATTTTTTTCCATATTTATTTTGGTTTAAAATGAAATGCAAGCATTTTTCTAAACATTTAGTCCTTAACCCTCAAATTGCTTTTTTGTGTGAATAAAAAATGCGATTAAGTCTGTTTTAATATAAAAGTGTGTACTAAGTAGTGCTTTTCCTTGTCACTTACACGCCTAGACATGTTTGTACATGTAGGTGCATGTAGTGTATTGCTGCAAAAAGGTACTAACGATTCAAAGTTGTACATAAAGAGGTCCACTATATCCAAAATATCCAAGTGAAATATATTTTATTCAGCAAAACAAAAAATACCATTGACAAGGGACAATACCGATATGTAACCATTTTTGTCCCACCTCAATGTGTACAGTGCTAATGTTTGTATACCCCTTAGACAAGCTCAAGAGGGGAGAAATGCATTTCTGTCAATCTTTCAGATTATATTTCATCTCGGATGCGATTAAACCATCATCTTGATAGAATGTTAACATTTGTAAATGAAAAAACAGAGGAATGTTTTCCCTTTCCTCCGTCTGAAAGCAAAAAGGGGGTGAAAACTTTTGCACTGTACATGATCAAAACCACGGTCAAGGTCCAAAAGCAGAAAAATTGCTCATCAAATCATCATGGAAATGACTTACCTAAGTACCTAAAATGATAGAAAAGTAGCAAAAACACAGACATAACATATCAGCGTTGTCTGTTTGCTTGTTTGATTGTAAACAGCCAGCTGTTTTGAACCTCCAGCTGATGTAGTTGTTGGTTGTTCTTTTTATTTGCTATGTCTTATATACGTTTTTACGCACATCATTCACGTTAACAGTCACGTTTTTTAGTAAAAAATATATTTTTTCAACTGTTATATTATATTTCTTATCAAAACACAGCAACCAACACCATCACCGCTGTGTGACTGACAGAGAGCTAAGCTAAGCTATGCTACATTAGCAGTAAACAGGTTCACACATACCCAGTTAGCACGATACAGATACAAACACTGAAAAAAAGCTGAAACTTCCTACCTCATATACACAAAATTTGTAAGTCGTACTCTTGGTTTTTATTATATCAAAACCCTACAGTCATACTCACACACTCTCATGTACGCAGAGAGGGAGAGAGCTAGCTATAGGACTGGATATATATATATATATATATAAATATATAAAAAAAAAAAAAAAAAAAAAAAAAAAAAAACACTAGACCGTGCGTGCGCGTGCATCAGGCGCCGTGCGCGTGCATCGCGCGCCGTGCGCGGAATTAGAGACTCCCAGTTCACGCGCGCTGCGCGCTGCGCGCTGCCTCCCCCCCCCAAAAAAAAACACACTGCGTTTCTAAGAAACCAACACATTGTAATGTAAGAGGCTTCTTCTTTTTTATTTTTTATCCTGGCGTGGATAAAGGAGCTGATTTTTCATTTCGTGCAAAAAAATAAATTTCTAAAATATTTGGTCTTTATAAAGAATTGATCACTTTAATCCTGATGGTGGTGGTAAACGTCAGGAGCGCGCACAGGAGGCGGTGTGTGCTGCTGCTTTTGAGTATCACCGGGATTATCATTTACCGGCACTTCAGGTGAGAGAAAAAAAGAAGGAAGACAATTACACACACATATATTTAGTTTATGTTGTTTGTGAATATATAGTTGTTCGTGTGCCTGCTGGGTTCAGTAATATGTTATTACATTACACAATTGCGATTCTAAGTACTAAATATTGTAAATACTAAATACCATATTATTATTATTATTATTATTATTATTATTATTACACTATGGGTTGTACATTGTACAGTAAATTCCTGGCAGCAGCCTTGGCAAAATTGTAAATTGTACAGAAACCATTATAACTGTAACATAGTTTATAGTATAAAGTAACAATATCATGAGATTGCTTGGATTTAAATCCACAACCATCTGAACTGTAACTCAAAGCCACAGGATGGCTAAGGTGAGGTAATTAATCACTCTTTACAAGCATGGAAAATCATTTCAAAGCATCAGACCTTGATTTGGATAGATCTTCAGCAGACGATGAGATTAGGTTCTGCTCTTAGTAGGTCAGCCAAAACCAGGAATCCAAAGCTCCATCACCTTACCTGGTGAGAAAGACTTGGAAAGTGTGAATCTCACTTTATTATTATTATTATTATTATTATTATTATTATTATTATTATTATTATTGCATCTTTTAGAACCTTTTTGGATGTTCTGCATTATCAGGAACCACTCCACAAACAAAGAAATACAAAAGAAAGTCATATAAAACACTTTTTTCTTTGGCTGTTCAAATGGTGGAACCTCTAATGGAGTCTATGTACAACCTTATTAGAGTTAGAGCCAATATTATTAGAGCCAAATCAGAAACCTACAAAAAAAATTGGGGATAAGAGCCTTTAGTTATACAAAGAATGCAAGATAAGCAAAATATTAACAAATGCATCCCCAATTCCAAAAACAAAGTTGGGACACAGGGTAAAATGTAAAAAATAAATAAATAACTGAATGCACTGATTTGCAAATCTCAGAAACCGATATTTTAATCAGTATAGAACATAGAAAACATACCAAATGTTTAAGTGTAGGAAATGTAGCATTTTGTATTTGCAGGTGTTCTGCTGCAATTTTGCTCTGAAAACTGTTGTTGGGTTTAACATAGAATGCTGAGAGGACGAAGAACTATGTGCTATGTTTTTACAAATCGGTTCTTGTGCACAAACACATCAAATAAATGGTCCCAGAATAGATACAATCAGACTACAAGTTCTTGTATTAACTCCGATTCTTGCTTTAGTGGACAAGCAGAGAAGGTGAAGATCAGCAGGAAACATGGATTAAAAGGGAACTCTTCGCAGTTCATGCTCGGAGGAGAGCTGTTCCGCATCCTTGGGGGCTCCCTTCATTATTTCCGTGTCCCCAGAGCCTACTGGAAGGATCGCATGCTAAAGATGAAGGCTTGTGGCCTCAACACTCTAACCACGTATGTGTGGAACACACCACAGACACACCCAGGACACCATTTAAAAAACTAAGCCATGAGGACGGTGTCAGTAACCTGATCTGCATCTCTGTTTCAGGTACGTGCCATGGAACCTGCACGAGCCTGAACAAGGAAACTTCCAGTTCAGCGCAGGTCTGGATTTGGAGTAAGAAAATTTTCATACTCATCTGTTTGACTTTAAACAACATCTGCAAGTAGGAAAATGTCCTGCACACCGGTGTGAGGTTACACCAGTGAATAGAGTGAAGACAGTGAAACCAGTTTTATTGTCTACATTATAAGAAGTGTACAGTTATATAGACAATGGCATGACAAAGGTGTGGCTTATAACATCTGCAGTATTGTATTAAAATATGCAGTTTAACACTAAATGCAGTTCTGTAGAACAAAGCTAAACAAAGGCATTACTTATACGCTAATTTGAAAACCAAATAACATAACACGCAGTGCAAAAGAGAGAGAGTGAGATTCAAACAGAGAGAGAGATGTAGATGTCAATATAGGTATATATTTGAGTGCAAAAGTTTGCGCTCCCGAAGGTTCTTTTGAATAGCAGAGATATAAAAATCGATTTTACACTAAATACAGAAAAAAACTATTATTCTGCTGTGCATGTTTGTCTGCACCAAGACAATCATCTAAACCACAAGGCAAATCTGGCAACGTACATAATCGTTTCTAACGCAAGAGTTCACTCACAAAGACTTGTCTGATGGACAATACACTGTAACTTGAAACTCGAAGTTTTTCAACATCTCCAAGATCGAGGAGATTTCGCTTCTGTGTTTTCGTTCGAATATGACAAGCTGTGTGGTGTTCTTTTAAAGTCTTAATAATCAATAGAAAAAAAGGAGAATGCCGACAAGGGAACTGTAAGGAATTCTTTTTGTGGCCATTTCTTTTTACAGCATTAAGCAGATAAAAAATTCAGCATGCGGTAGCACATTTCAGTGGTGCAAGAGAACCGAAACAATACTTCCAGTAGTTACAATGATGAATGAATGACATAATGTTGTGTTTTATTTTCCATCATTAAAAGCTTGAAACATTTAGATTGGGTGACATAATGAAACATGTCCAAAGCTTTACAAACACATTTTGTCCTAAGGGATTCACACATTTGCGCTCAACTGTAACATTGTGTTATAAGATGATTGTCATAAGGTAAATTTTTTATACCGTGTACACCTGAGCCGCCGAACCTATTGTCTCTAGTGTGTACTAGTGCTAGGAAACCTAGACAGTATTTGTTAAGAGAGCGAGCTTAACACGAATATGTGCTTAACACATGTATTTTACTCCTGGATGGATTTGAATCAAAGCTTATAATGCTTAACATCATGCCAAACATCTCTTAGTACCCACGACACAGGCGATTTATGTAGCCGTTCCCCTGACAGCTTCGGTCAGGTGGGAGATTCACTCGCTGGTTTAAGAGTCAGTAACGCTACAGCGATTACATCAGCACGCTCTAATTAAACCACTGCAGCTTCACCATGACAACAGGCAGGGCGTTCGGCCCTAAATACACCTAACACCTGTTAATACAAACATTATCTACAGAAAGAATGTCCAGAACATTCTGTATGTTTCATATAGTAGATATATATTTATATATTAGTAATAATGAGTAGTATTTCACATTGTAAGTTCACCCCTGGTTCCTCAGGACATTTCTTCAGCAGGCAGCTGATGTGGGTCTCTGGGTTATCCTTCACCCGGGTCCGTATGTCTCCTCAGATCTGGACCTCGGAGGACTGCCCAGGTGAGACTCCTGATTTATTTCAAGAAATGATATTCAGCATTATCCAAAACACATTATTTTGATGTTTAATGTCTAAGAATCGTTTTTTTACATTTAGTCCTTGTTTTAACTCTACTGCTTTTTTTAAATTCTTCTGACCAATCAGGCTAAACTATATGATACAGCATTTATAGCACTTTGGATTTTCAACTACTGAGACATAAAAGCAGTGGTGGACAGTAACGATTAAATGCAATTCGTTACTGTACTTAAGTAGCATTTTCACGCTTTCGTACTTCACTAAAGTATTTGCATTTGGGGATACCTGCACTTTAACTTCACGATGATCATTTTAATAGATATCAATCAGTGTTTGACTCATTAATAATATTCTATTAATAGATTTGTGTCCTTAGAGTAACATTAGAGTATTTTTTTTACATAAACTGAGTTGATTAAGCAAAAGTCTTGTGAGAAAAATGATTATAGGAACATTATAACCATAAATCATAGTACTTTGGATACTTAAGTACATTTGAAGGCAAATACTTTTGTAAATTTACTCAAGTGAAAGATTAAACTTTTACTGGAGTAATATTTTACCAAGTATATACCTACTTTAACTCACGTAAATGGTGTGTGTACTTTGTCCACCACTGGTTGTCTGATATGAAAGTCACCTAGTCACATTGAATACATGCTAAATTAATTGCAACGTACAAATCCTCGAATTACTGGATTGTAAGATCACCTTTGCAAGAATTGTAGTGATAATGTTTAAAGCAAGTCTTTAGCGATGTTTTGATTGATCTGATGCTCCGTGTTCTGCTCTTTCACTCACAGCTGGCTGTTAAAAGACAGGAAAATGAAGCTAAGGACAATGTATGCTGGCTTCACACAGGCTGTCGATGCTTTTCTGGACAAGCTCATCCCCAAAATGATTCCTTTACAGGTTTATTGGTTTAATATTTAAAAAATTAAAGTGCTCCGTAATGTTTTATGGGGAAAGCAATTTTTTACAAATAATTCTGATATGTTTTAGTTCAAGAAAGGCGGCCCCATCATCGCCATGCAAGTGGAACATGAATATGGATCTTATGCAGTGGACAAGCAATATATGTCATTTCTAAAAGAGGTACAGAAAAACACAGCTTTTCTGAGGGAATGTTCAAATCTGAGCAGCGGAAGGAACCATTTAGGGCCCTTTAAGGAAAAATTGCATTTTAATCCACTTGCATATTAATCTTTCAATATCTAATTTTTCATTCAAGGTTTATTAGTAATGAAATTCCTGCCTACTAATAATGAGTAATGAGTCCTGCCTACTGATAGTGTTGCAGTAGGATTTGTCCATTGCTGATTTCTACTTAGTGATGCAACTCACTTTAGACTTTTAGTCTGTCCAGCTCCATCATTTATCCCTCTCCATTTATATATTTTGCTCAAACAGATCATCAAACCTTTAACTCGCTTGCAAAAAACATTGTTTAACTCTATACAACATCATTAAAACTCTTGTCATCTCAAAGGCCGCTAGCTAGGTGAACTAAATCCAGCTGAATTGCATTCTAGCATTTGCTCTCACAATTATTATGTTTTTGATGATATTTTACTGTATTTTTTTCTATTACACCATTACATCTCATCATTTAACAAGCTTCTGGGTCAGATTGGCTTCTGTCTAACCCCACTGGGGGGGTAAAACTTCATTATCTATTCCCTTTAATTTAATTTTTGGAAAACTTAACCTTATTATAAGAAACATTTTCTTTAATCTATTTAAATGTTGCAGGTATACAGCAAGTGATTGACAGCAGGTGAAGGTGTTTTTACTAACAATTTGTTCTTCATTATTGCCATTGTTTCATTATATTATCATGTCAAAAGTCATACCTGTAAAAAAAAAACTGATCTTTGATCATTCAAGAATGCATTATTATTATAAAAAACTGGGACATTGATTGGTTTTTGGGGTTACTTAGATATTGATCTAAATATATTGATCTAGTGGATAGAAATTCGATATGAGGAAAAAAAGGCTGCTGTGAGGCAGCATGATGTGGGTGTCTATGTTCAGTCCTGAGCTCCATATACAGTGTTTCTTTGTTTGTTTTTCACAAGAAACACATACAAGGTGGTATCAAAAAGTTTCAAGACTAATTATTGCTATTCTGACCATGTGCATTACCACAAATGTGATTTCATCATGGACAGCAAGGTATAACAAAATGGAAGCGTGAAATTCTGCGTGAAACTGGGCAAATCTGTCACCGAGACATTTAACATGACATACGTTTGACATAAGGCGATGCTGCAATGAGTCGTTCAAGGTGTTTTGAGTGGCATGCGTGCTTTAAGAGTGGAAGAACATCACTGGTAGACGATGGGAGATCCTTCAAAGAGCTCAACCCCTAAAAATGTTCCACGAATCCACGTGATCTCACTTCTGCACTCACCCTACTCACCAGATTTGGAGCAGATTTATAATGCTGAAGATATAGTTTAAAGGTCGCCGTTTTGACACCATTGTGGAGCTCCAGCATGAATCCGCAGAAGGTGTTTGACACACTTAGAAAAGAAGACTTTCAGGACATATTCCGGAAGTGGCAGGAATGCGGGAGTGCTGAACTGCTGTGCAAGGTGATAGTGTGTAAACGTAGATAAAATAATGCACTTTTTTACCTAGTCTTAAAACTTTCTGATACCACCTCATAGGGGATTATAGGATCATTGTTGAGTTCTATATGACTGCAGCACAATGGCTACAATTCAGCACAAATAGAAAAATCTGGACTTTTTTCTGTGGTGTGTTTTAATTAGGAGCAATCGCAGAAATAAGTCCATAACGTGGGTCAAATCTCAGGCAGGTAACATTAAAGATAGGAATTCAATATTCATTTGAATTCATAACAACAGCACAGGTTTGAATGTTGAATGATGTGATTGGCAAGACTTTGGAAAGAGAAATGAAAACAACAGGGCATTAAAACAAAACAGGTGCAGACAATAGAGAAACAAATGAGTGGCTTAGGGGGAGGAGAGAGGAGACCAAAAGCAATGCAAGTGAATTCATCACACAAAAGCATGTGAAAAACAGAATAAAAGTACTGAGAATTTAAAAAAAGTATGCCTACGTGTACCCAAAAGAGCATATAAGTACTTTTAGTTACTTCTTTACTGAGAAATATAATTTTTTGTTTAGATATTAAATATAATCCAAACCAAACAAATGCTTTTGCTGTTTATCCTTCAGGCCCTTGAGTCGAGGGGCATCAGTGAGCTTCTCATCACATCAGATAGCCATGAGGGCTTAAAGAATGGAGGAGTTAGTGGAGGTTAGCCACTGATAAGACATCTGTAACAGTCTCATATAGCAGAATTATTACTTTCTAGTGTATGAGTTACGGTTAATATATTTTTCCCTTGTCTCAGTCCTCAGGACTCTTAATCTACGGAAAATAAATCACGAAGACATCAAGTATTTGGAGTCTGTGCAGGTAATAAGACTTTTTATCTCAGTTCCTTTTGATGTTTTTTTTTATGGGAAACATCAGTAACCAGGACACTGCCCAAGCAGACCTCCAGAAGATGCAATAAAAATAATATAATTTGCATCACAGTACTGCTTTTTATACTGATTGGTCAAAAGATTTGACAGATTGGTTGATTCTTAATTTCAATTGACCAGAAAGTGTTCATTTTATATAATAGCTAAAAAAGTATTGTTCTTTAAATCATATAATCACTGATATGATGTCTTAAAGGAGATTTTAATGTAACCTTTGTGGAAGGAGTGTTAAGTGTTTTTGCTTTGTGGTTTCAAGGCAATGTGCACGATTTATTGGATGTTTTAGATGTACATTTATTAATAAATGACTTTAAGAAATTCCTTCAACATTAAATTATAACAGATAAATGTATGATTAATAAACAAACTAAACTATTTCAGTTATTTTCAGCAACTCTACTTCCTCACACCACTCTGCTGTTGATTTACCTCTAACAACATGGACCAAGTGTTTTAATTCATACATATTGTCTAACTGATTAACAGCCAAACAGTCCTGTTCTAATTACGGAGTACTGGACCGGACGATTCGATGGCTGGGGAGATCTGCACCACGTCCTTCCTGTAGAGGGTATATTTTGTAGAATTATGCATTAAGATTTCTATTTGCTTTTTAAACAACCTATTACACTTTTAGTCCCCATTTGCTGTTATAATAACCTTAAATCTTCTGGGAAGATGTTCCACTAGATTTTGGAGTGTGCTTATCTAGATTTGTGCTTATTTATCCACAAAGGGAATTTGTAAAATCAGGTACCGTATTTTTCGGACTATAAGCCGCTACTTTTTTCCTACGTTTTGAACGACGCGGCTTAAACAACGAAGCGGCTTATTTATGAATTTTTCCTGGGTTTTTCCCGGTTTCACAAACTTCAAGCCAAAAAACTGAGCGACATAACATTAGACCAATGAAATTTCCGAACGGAAACGAAAAAAACGCACCTCACCTGTGTTCTGAGCTGCACGGCATCGGGAGAATTTTTTTTTTTTTTAAACGCACGACGATGCCAAAAGATAAACTCCCGAGAGAAATAGTTGTGAAAGGAAGGAGGAAGACAGTGAACAATGACTTACTTGGTCGGCTACTGTTTAGATACAAGCCGTTGTAACGCGTTGAGTCTGGGTCATGGGAGAGCTCGCTAACTCCAGTTGCAACAGAAATCATATAAGCACAGACAGGTTTCCAAAACTCGTGCTTTTTTTATTTTTCTTGGCAACAGCGTTAAGGGTTAGTCAAAGAAACTTAGAAATGAGCATCAGAAAATAATAAGGACATAATCCTCGTCTTGAACACACGCAGTAATAGCGGAAAAAATGCAGTGGCATGCTATTCCCAAAATACCGCTATGCTCCTAAAGGAAGCGCAACATATTTCACCCGTTACACTGTGTGTAAACCTGTGTAAAGTACATTAGTGTAGACACCTGCGGCTTATAGACAGGTGCGGCTTATTTATGTTAAAAATAAAAATATTTGTAAAATTCAGGGGTTGCGGCTTATATATGGGTGCGCTTTATAGTCCGGAAATTACGGTACTAATGTAGGGTGAGGAGCTTCTGGGATGCAGTCAGGTGCACCAGTTCATCCCATGGCATGACATTGTCAGGGAGGAACTGTGTGTGTGTGTGTGTGTGTGTGTGTGTGTGTGTGTGTCTGTGTGTCTGTGTGTCTGTGTGTGTCTCTGTGTGTGTGTGTGTATATATATATATATATATATATGTGTATGTATATATATATATACATACAGTTTTTCAGAAGGGGAACAAGATGAAAATTCTAAAGTATGCTAATCTCACAACAGTTGGAATGAAGATCAGTGGAAAATGAGTTTTATTGAGTGATAAATCGAAGTTTGAAATTTTTGGGCCCAATCTTTGAAAATATGTGAGAAGAAGAGTTAGAGAGAGATGAAAGAATGAGTGCTTGTGGCCTTCAGTGAAACATGGTGGAGAGTCTCTCCTGGTTTGGGGCTGCATTTTTGCATTTAGTGGTGTTGGTGATGTCTGAATTGATGGAATCATATTTAAAGATATTTGAACCAGCTGATAAAACTCTGACATCTGAGTCCATATATGAATATTATAGAGGCAGTATTGGATCACCTGGACAGATGAAGAAATAAAAGACAACCTAAATCTAAAGAACTTTGGGAAGTGCTGAAAGAAGCCTAGCATAATACACAAGAAGATTAATTCAGAAAACTTCAGGACAGTCTCTCCAAAAGAGTTTGCTTACAGCAAAGAAATCATGGCAAATATTCACTTTTTCCTAAAAGAAGCCATTTTTTCCAGAATATTGTGGGGGTTTTATTATGTACTTTTTTCCTGTATGCTCTATTTGTATCTTAATATAGACCAAAATAATAAAAATGGTAATTAAACCTTTGTTTAAAAACAACAAAGCTAGTGGTGGCCTGAAGGTTTTGCAGTACTAAATACTGTAATTACTAAATAGCTAAATGTGAGTGTGTCTCTTCACTGTTAGACATGGTTGGAGTGGTTCGAGAAGTCTTGCGACGCGGCATGTCCATCAACCTCCACATGTTCCACGGAGGAACTAACTTCGGCTTCATGTCCGGAGCCGTGGCCAAGCCCTCTTACAAAGCTCTAATTTCAAGCTATGGTTTGTCATCTTTTTATATTGCACTGTTCATAAATGGTAAAAAGAAATCTTTCCAAGGATACAAACATTTAAATAAGCAAACATTGCACTAAACAACTCATTTGATCAAGGGCTTCATGCGGTCATAAGAGAAAATCACATTAAAAGGTCATATTTTAGTCTTTTTTACTATCACAGATAACACATGTGAGCAATAAAAATGGACAGAATACACTATCTAGCTTCTTTTCACTAGTTCTTTAAGAAAATAAAGTGACTGACACGTCCAAAAAAAACGTGACAAAATGTTCCCAGAAATTTACTGAATATGAATTGACACGTCCAAAGTCAAATAAAAAATGCAATACATTTATAATAATCAAGATTTCGGGAAACCCTGACAAAATTGAACTCTTTCTTTAATCCAAATTATGATTATTTGAAGGAAGAGAGAGATGGGTTTCTCGTAGTAAGCCTTCTGGACATGCAGTACTCAAGATCACCACAAGAGAGCAGTATTGAGCCACAAGGTTCAAGGTTTTTATTGTCAATGCCACCATATGTGCAGACATACATCTCTTCTCTCTTATAAAGTTTACAATGACAATGCAATATAAAAAGTGTGTATAAGAATATCAGCAGTTAGTGCAATATATAAACGGATTTTGTATGGAGCAGTGTACTTGTAATAAATAGACATATATAAATTAGACTCTTATCCTAAGTGTAGTTTAGTTGAGTTTCTACAGAATTGTCCTGTAAATGATCGTATTTTGTGTATAGACATCTATAGATATATATTTTTTCATTTATGCTTTATTTATTTATTTTTTTAGACTATGACGCGCCTCTGTCTGAGGCCGGTGAATATACACCAAAGTACCACGTGCTGAGAGAACTCTTCAGTCGATATAGCAGTAAGTGACACAACATTTTTTGTTCAAAGAAACAGTTTGGGAAACATTAAAATGTATGCAGTGTTCCCATACACCCTATACATCAATACCATTACATTAATCATCTTTGGTGTCTGAAATTCACCTCTTCAATTTTGTTTTTCTCAGGATTTGGGGGACCTGTAAGGCTTCTGCCCTTTTTGTTTTTTTTTCACCCGTTTTCCCGACCCGATGTCGCCATTGTGTTGCTGTGTCCCTCATTAGTTTTCCATTGTTTTTCCTTGCTGCTAATCACATCCTGTTTATATTTAAGTTCCCCCTTCGTTTTTGGTGTTATGGTGTCTCTTTCTTGCGTTTTGGATTAGAAAAATCTCAAAAGGGAAAAACTAAATATTTTCAGGAAATAGCAGGTCAAAGGTAAAAAAAAAAAAAAAAAAAGTCAAAAACAATAACGTATCACCAACATCAACCAAGCAAAGAAACAACTGAGACAAAGGGGGAACTTAAATGCACAAAGGGGATCGAATACAAATAGAAACAATGGGAAACTGATGAGTGACACTTTAGCGACATCTGGTGGGGAAAAACTCGGAAACACACGGAACGAAAAACTAAAAGGGCAGAATCCTAACAGGCAACCCGAATCCTGACTGTTTAACAAGTAATTAAAGCAAATATCCTCCAGTTTTCCAATGATGCTTAATAAAACAACATTTTTAAATTACTATTATGATTCTTATTATTATGAGTCACTTCTCGCCTAACCTTATATTCTCCAGGCCACACCAACAATAACATGACCTATTTTAGCTGTGAAATCCTTTTGTCCATTTTGTACATAAGTGTCCCACAGTAGACTACCAGAAACCATAGTGCTAAACTGGAAGCTAAAGGGATTTCTTTTCGCATTAATTGTAAGCTATGTTAGCTTTATAGCTCTGGCTTAATGACAAATCAGGCAAACCATAATTGACTGCATATGAGCTGCTAGGAGGGCATTAAGTACATTTAAATGTTGGCCAAACTATTCATTTTAATCCACTCTACTTCAATGTGTGTGTGTGTGTGTGTGTGTGTGTGTGTGTGTGTGTGT
>JAAIIK010000172.1:1185224-1196722 GCA_014706435.1 Silurus glanis
GATGCACGCTACCGTGGAGAGAGCGCGGAGTCCGGGAAGAGACGGAGCGTAGCGGGAGAAGCATACGCGGAGAGAAGCATCACCGTGAACCTGCACAGACACACACGAACATGCACGCACGAACATACAATAACGGACAGCAAGCGTATGTGAGTGTGAGGCTTTTATAGGTGGTGTGATGGGTGCATGAAATTAGTCCCAGGTGATCGGGATGAGCCCGATTGCAATGAGCCTCGTGCGGGCGGGGCACGCCCGAGAGCAAGAGCGAGGTGCGTCGGGGAATCCCGGGGTATGACAGCCTCCGAAGGGGGCGTGGCAGGGGGATTCCTGACACAGACACTTATAAATAACCAATAAACAATAAATATAATAACTAATAATGAACTATAAAAGGCCATTTTGTCATTCTTAATTAAAAGTTGCATACAGTCGAGAAGTGAAAAAGTGTAATAAAATAAATGTTTTCCTTTTTTTTTTTTTATTTTTTTTTTTTTAAGCCTTTTAAATCCAGGAGTCCTGTAAATATGGAGAATCTCCCCATAAACAACAGGAATGGACAAGCATACGGATACATACTATACGAGACAACCATCACCACCGGAGGCTTCTTAAAATCGGGAAACAACATTCGAGACAGGGCTCTGGTAAAAACTGAGCAGATTTAGTAACAATAAAATAATGTTGCACTCTGATATTAATATTCCATTATTGGTCGTATGATGTTTCAGGTGTTTGTCAACAGAGGTTTCATCGGTACTTTCGACTACAAGAATAAAGAGTTAGCCGTTTCTGATGGGAAGGTACTAACGATTTATTTATTTACTAATGTGTTTTTATGAGCTGAAAGCAGTAGGGATATAGAAAAGTATGCTTAATTGTTTTGTTATTAAAGTAGCCTCAGCAGCCTGTGAGGACAAATCATTGGGTTGAAAGGAGTGGTGTAAACTGCAATAGGTTAATAATCAAACATTGACAAACATAAAACATTATTTTTATTTACATTTTTATCCGAAGGCCAGATAAACCGCATTGACTCGTGAACTAAGAACAGCGTGTTGCACTGAAAAGCATTAATCTTACTTACAGGGGTTTTTTTTTTTTTGCTTTTTTGATGAGTTTTACGTTGTGTTAGAATTTAATAGAATGGAATCCCTTGCCACATTACGTTTCACTTTCCTCAGTGTGTTGCAGTTACAATGAAATGCAATCACTGTCTAAGCTCTAATCGAAGCCGCACTGTGAATGGAGAATGGCCATTTTCCAGGAAACACAGCCGTCATTATAAACAAAACTCCTTCAGATTGATGTGTCAGTTAAACTCAGTTTAGATTCACAGCATGTTTCAAGTTTTTACAGGACACTCTGCAGGCATAGGCGCTAATACAGACTAGTGAGACTTGACTGAAAATGTCCTTGTTGTATCACAATTTTATCGTGTGTTTGTAGGAGGCTCGGACGTTGAGTTTGCTGCTGGAAAACTGCGGAAGAGTGCACTTCGGCAACGCAATGGACAATCAGCGCAAAGGTAGTGGACCAAACAAATGACCAAGATGCAGATTTAGGTTTCTGTATGACACTTGTTCCAAATATGTATTACTACCTACCTATCTAATAACATGGCTTTCACAATGAATATTTTACAAAAAGACTACTAGAAGATTTTTTTGTTTGTTCTTCGGTTTTAGGGATTGTCGGAGACGTTTTACTGAACAACATGCCTCTTAGAGACTTCACAATTTACAGCCTGGATATGACCCAGAGCTTTATCAACAGGTTTGTGAAATATTGATCTGAATTTGAGTCAGTACATATTAAATGAATTAGTTTGCGTAAGTATTTGGTTTGAGCACGTTCTAAGCAAATTGCACCATTTAGTTTGTATAGAGCTCCGTGGAAGTCTCTCCCTCAGAAGCCAATTTTTCCGGCATTTCTCCAGGGAAGACTTTTTGTGGATGGATACCCAAGTGACACATTCGTTAAGATGCCTGTGAGTAAAATATGCTGAAGTTCAAGTACACTTATTTAAAAAAATATAATATGGAGGCATAATTTTATGGCCACCAATTAATGATAACATTATGACCAGTTGGCTAATATTGTGTTGGTCCTTCTCTTGCTGCCAAAAGAGCCCTAAACTGTCATTAAATTAACAACATTATCTACATTATAACAACATTATACAAGAGAGGAGAAGCTTTGACCCAGTCGTCTAGCCGTCACAATTTGGCCCTTGTCAAACTCACTCAAATGCTTATTTTTCCTGCTTCTAACATCAACATTGAGGACAAAATGTGCACTTGCTGCCTAATAAAACCCACCCATTAACAGGTGCCCTGATGAAGAGATAATCATGAATCCGTATTATTTACTTCACCAGTCATATTATTACATGGTATAATGTCATAGTGTTATGCCTGATCGGTGTATAGAAAACATTACTATATTATTTAGTCTGTATGAACACACATTTAAATAAACATGAACTTCAGATTGTTGTGTCAATAAAATCAAGTTTTTATAATTGGTATGCAAAATTTTGTATTTAACTGTATACCACTGATCCAGTGTAAAATTATACTTTCTGACCCTACTTGTCTGCATTGTGTTTATCCTGTAAATATGGCAGAAAGCATTTGTGGTATTATTACAGAGCTGGAGCAAAGGCGTGATCTTTATCAACAGCCAGAATGTGGGACGTTATTGGCACGTGGGCCCCCAGCAGGCACTCTACATCCCAGGACCTTTCCTCAACAGTGGAATCAACCAAGTCAGTCATTACAGCTTGTACAGTCACTATGTGCTTTTGTTTTTGTTTTAGCACATTTCTTTGTATGGGTTTTGTTCCCGTTTCTGCCCCTGTCTGTTATCCATTGCATTCAACTGTTCTATGTTTAGTGATAATATTATGCACTTATGTACTACCCAGATTAGTTATCTGTTATGTGTCTTATGCCAGTCTGTAGATTGTATCACGCATTTCTCTGTTTTCTGATTTTGACCCCTGTGTGCTTTATTTGTTTTTGAACTACATAATATCCTTGTTTAAACCTATTTGCTTCTGGGTTTTTTATTTTTTTATTTTTTATTTTTGTCTTAAATTTGATCTCCTCCCAACATGTGCAGTTAACCAACTGCAAACTAACAGCAAAACCGACTGCAAATTGCTGTTCATGATGACGCATGCAGAGGAAAGTGTCCTCTATCTACCCTCTTCTGCATACCTGAGCTCACAAATGCTTACGATTCAGCAATCCTTGTGATATCCCATCTTCCCTCTTACCAGTTCTGCTGCATTGTCTTCTAGCCACAAATAGCTTTGGCACTGTGAGGATTCAAACTCAAGTTCTCCTGATAAAAGGGCAATTTTTAAGTCTACCTGTCCAACAAACCCTGGTTACGAATTGTGGATTGCCCTCGCACTTGTCCTACCTCATCTTACTGCATGTTAGAGAAGACATAACAGAGGAAAAAAGAACCATCAGCTTATACATAAGCAAACTAATCACAAAGTAACACAAAACAAGGGAACAAACCAAAGACAGGATTAGAAATAAAATGAAAATTGCTTGTTTTGGGAAATCAGTGTGAGGTGGAATGAGGAGCATATAGATTTTATCTATTTATATTTTTAAATTTGTGTATCTGTGTTGTTCAGTGTTTCACTTTGTGATGTCTTTTTAGTCTGTCATTCAAATTTTGTTCTATTTTTTTCTTTACTGCTTATCTCCCTAGTGTATGCTGCTTTGATGTTTGCTGAACTCACATTGTACATTTGTTCTTTATGAAATGTGTTGTTAAATTATAGGATAAATTAACAATTTTAACAAAGTATTTTGGCTACAAAAATTCCCACTGTGGGTAAGAGTTGGAAGAGCATGTTTAGGGCAAGAACTCTACTGTGGTACAAAAGGGCCATTTTTGATATCAAATGGACATAATTTATGTTTGTCTCACAGCTTTCTCTGGTTTATTTCAGGTCATTGTTTTCGAGGAAGAGGAATCTGACTTTAAACTCCAGTTTGAAAACAGTCCTGATCTGGGAATGAGCGTTGACATTCAGTAACCACATGATGGACCCAGTGATACAGGGCCAAACCCCAAAGGGTACGCTGATTACATGCAAACTAAATCGATATGATTATTATTTTTGCAATATTGAATGTAAGTGTAATTTCTTTATTTAATTTTTTCATTTGATTTATATTTATAAACTGTTTATTAATCTTTTGATATTTTTGATTTGATAATAAAGTTTTGACAACTGGGAGTTGTGGTAGTGTTGTTGTTGTTTTTTTTATTGCCAGATTTCTCTTATCCGTCTTAACTACAGTGAAATAAGAGAATACACAGAAACATTTTCAAAATAAATACACATTAGAAAGCAAATAGCAAAGAAATCACAGAATTAAGACATGCCTTTCAAACATCAGTGATTGATGAAGTTTTCACACACTCATGGTTTCAACAGCATGCTCTCGGGGTCAGAAAGTTAGGGGGCTCCTGCAAAGATGTAGTTTTTCGAAATGTTTTTATACCTTAAACTGTTGTGACAAAAAGCATATAAACAAGATTATACCGCATTCATTCATCGAAAAAAGACTTTGTTATTGTGAGATAAATAGAATGAGGAGAAATGTACAAGTCACGTGTCTCCATCATGTGTGTCGTTGTTTTCCTTTTTTTAGTTTGTTTTTAAAAATAGTTATGTATAATATTGTCATATGACAACAATGACAAGCAAATATAGAGCATGTAGGGCATTGGTTTTTCTTTGATCTTGTTTTAGAGTTATAAATAATAAAGTTATAGATTTATTGATAATAATATAAAAATGTAAGATCCATCCATCAAATGTTTCCCCTCAATTCCACAAAAAGGGCAAAAAATTTGAGTTGCTATTACACTATTTGGAATAATTCCAATTTTGTTATTAATTGTAATTTGACTTAATAATTGTCATTGTAGGACAAACATTTACGTCATTATTACATTATTTATTCATTGTATACCATTCATTGATAACATTTCTTAAAAATAATACATGGATTGAATGTGCAACAACTAAACGCACACAAGAAACAAGACCAAATCAGTATAATGATGTTGTCTGCCCCTAGGCGCTATATTGCTCTAAAATGCTCAATATCTTAATGTACAATTTCCATTTCTTGTTATTGTAAGAAATACAATACTAAAGAAACTAAACACACTGCTGTCTAAAATGGTTCCTTTAGTCCTGGAGTTGTGCAAACTTCTGCTTTTAGTTAGGAATAAAAATGGTAAAGTGTCCCCAAACTTTTTACATGTGGTGTGTGTGAAGGTTCCTGTGTGTGCACCAGGTTAAATTACTCCATAAACACTGACATTTTATCCATGGGCTTCTGTTCCCATGTTGCGAATTTCTCCCAAGAGAAACATAGCTTACTCAAAAGTGGACATTCTACAAAAAAGGAAACAAAAAAAACCCAAACAAAAGTATTTGTCATTTAGACTTGAATGGCTCAGTGTATCTCGGGGGGTAAAGATGACGTGCACAATCGCTGTGATAATGTAACTATTGCTCAGAGCTGACTCATGCCGAACAACAGCCTTTTTCTTCTGCTGCTGATCCTCAGTGTGAGAAAACAGAGATCTGTCCAGATACCAAAAACGGTGGCTGTAAAATGCTTGTGAAGCTTAGTGGAAGTTCAGTAGTGCTTTGTAAGCTGTTTATTCTTTTTCCGTGGCTTTGTGCAATGTCCAGTCAGTGCAGTGCAACTTTAATCTTAAAACATTATTGCAACATCCCACATCTGGTGCCAAGATGCACAATAAGGGACGGGTATTAAAAGATTTATTCATATCTCCATGTTGAAATCAGTGAAGCCCTTTTTCCCTTCATTCACTAGCACAGGTCTTTCAGTCCGAGTGTGCCACACTAGCACCTGCAAAAGAAATCAATCACATGTAAGCATTTTTAAGCATGCGTTTGAGTGTAGCTTTCATTCGAAAAGTGTGTGTAAAAAAATGAAAATAGTGAAAGCAGGTTTTCTTATGTCACAGACAACAGAACACAAAGTAAGGCAAAGTTGGGGATGGAGATAGGGTGTGTCTTCCAATGGCAGAGGTCGATGTGTCTCCCATGTCAAATAGTAAGTTAACTGTAATCTATATTATTAAAGGGGCTTTTTACTTGTAGTAGTATTAGCAATAGTGATAGTAATAGCATCACTAGCAGTAGCAGCAGTAGTAGTTGTAGTAATAGTAGCAGTAGTAGAAGTAGTATTAGCAGTAGTAATAGTAGTAGTATTAGTAGTATTAATAGTAATATTAGCAGTAGCAGAAGTAGTTGCAGCAACAGTATATTATAGTAGCAGTAGCTGTTGTAGTAGTAGTAGCAGCATTGGTGTAGATATCATGGCAGAATTATAGACACATTTGACATAATTTGAATAAAAAAGGATGATTATGAGTTCACCTTTGTACAGTTATCAGCTTTGGGTTCCAGCTCACTGAGAGTGACCAGCTCCCCCAGCAAACTGCTCTCCTGGTATCCTCCTTTAACTCCATTCAGCTTGAAATAGGCGTGAGGTTTACTAAGGATGAGCTGGAGGTTAATGGCAAACCCTGCCATGTCGATCGCAAATGGACGCCGAGGGTCGAACACGGTGCTCCAGCCGTACACTTTCCCGTGGGTGTTGATTTTAGGCGACTCATAACGCAGGCCCCCAACAAAGGCAACGGGCCAAACGGAGACCTTCTTGGTCGAACGCATCTAAATTATGGTGGGGAAAAACACATGGATAATCAGTGGGCTACTGAATAAGTATTAGCATGATAGCTGTTTTCATTACAGTTTTATACAATTTCTTGACATCCTTAGATTTTTGAAAATAATTCGCTCCCCTGCCCCAAGAACTGTTTTCCTGTGGTGCAAATATGAGGTTGCACATCAGTAAAACAGCTTTGTCATTCATTATCATGGAAAAAGCCAAAGAACTTCGAATATAAAAAGTAAAAATTGTCAGTAATAAGTATAAAAGGTAATGGATATAGATAATATAATAAGCTGCAAAGAGAAATGAAGACAAAGAAACGTGGTGGTGGAATGAGGAAATGCAGGAAAGTATAAGGAGAAAGAGGTTGGCGAAACAGGATTGGGATCGGCAGAGAGATGAGAAAAGTAGGCAGGAGTACAAGGAGATGCAGAAGCAGGTTAAAAGGGGATGTGGCAAAGGCTAAGGAAAAGGCATATGAAATGCTGTATGAGAAGTTTGACACTAAGGAAGGAGATAAGGATTTGTACAGTTTGGCCAGGCAGAGGAACTGAGCTGGTAAGGATGTACTACAAGTTAGAGCAAATAAAGGATGGAGATGGAAATGTGTCGACTAGTGAGGAGAGTGTGTTAAGAAGATGGAGGGAGCTTTAAGCAGCTGATGAATGAGAAAAATGGGAGAGAGAGGCTTGGATGGTGTGGAGATGGTGAAGCAGGAAGTGGATAGGATTAGTAAGGAGGAAGTGAGAGCAACTATTAAGAGGATGAAGTGTGGAAAGTCGGTTGGACCAGAAGACATACCAGTAGAAGCATGGAGATGTTTAGGAGAAATGGCAGTGGAGTTTTTAACAAGATGTGAGAGGATGCCTGAGGAATGGAGAAGGAGTGTGCTGGTACCGGTTTTTAAGAACAAGGGAGATGTGCACACCTGCAGTAACTACAGGGGAATGAAGTTGCTCAGTCATACCATGAAGTTATGGGAAAGAGTAGTGGAAGCCAGGCTGAGAGAAGGTGACCATCTGTGAGCAACAGTATGGTTTCATGTTAAGGAAGAGCACTACAGATGCAATATTTGCTTTGAGAATGTTGATGGAGAAGTATAGAGAAGGTCAGAAGGAGTTGCATTGTGTGTTTGTGGATTTAGAGAAAGCGTACGATGGAGAGAGGATTTGTGATATTGTATGAGGAAGTCAGGTGTGTCAGAGAAGTATGTGAGGGTGGTGCAGGACATGTATAAGGACAGTGTGACAGCAGAGAAGTGTGCAGTAGGAACGACAGATTGGTTTAAGGTGGAGGTGGAACTGCATCAAGGATCAGCTCTTAGCCCTTTCCTGTTTGCAGTGGTGATAAACAGGTTGAAGGACGAGGTCAGACAGGAGTCTCCGTGGACTATGATGTTTGTTGATGATATTGTGATTTGTGGTGAGAGTAGAGAGCAGGTTGAGAAGAGCCTGGAGAGGTGGAGGTATGCGCTGGAAAGAAGGGGAATGAAAGTCAGTAGGAGTAAGACATGTATGGTTTAGAGTTATGATGGTTTAGTGGCATTGAGTAAAAGACAGGAGGTTGAGCTTTAGGTAGCAGAGCTGAAGATGCTGAGATTTTCGTTGGGAGGGACGAGGATGAACAGGATTAGAAATGAGTGTATTAGAGAGACAGAGCATGTAGGACGTTTTGGAGACAAAGTAAAAGAGACCCGATTGAGATTTGGACATGTGCAGAGGAGGGACATGGGGTATATCGGTAGGAGAATGTTGAGGATGGAGCTGCCAGGAAGGAGGAAAAGAGGAAGGCTAAAGAGGAGGTTTATGGATGTGGTGAGGGAAGACATGCAGGTAGTTGTTTTGAAAGAGGCATATGTAGAAGACAGAGTAGTATAGAGACAGATGATCCACTGTGGCGACCCCTAATGGGAGCAGCCGAAAGAAGAATAAGACATCTAATAAGCACAAACACATCAAGGGCAAAAAAAACAAAACAAACAAACATTTTAACATCTGGAAAAAAATCTGGCCTTGTGTCTGAGAGTCATTAGGTTAATTTTTCATTCACTTCCAGGAAGGATAGTTACATAATTACATAATACATAATAAACAACTACATAATTAAGAAAACAAATTTCTGATCTACTTACCTCCTCAAACAGATCCAGGCTGTAAGTGTTGTCATCATCAGCAAAATACACAACCCCCTGAAGCCGGGCTTTAGGGCCAAGATTTTCTCTGATCCAGCGCAGCCCGAGATTCCTCTGTGCTGTTCCTCGTGGTACACGATTGCCCCTCGTCTCCCTGCGCATACGCTGAAGGCGCGGGGTCTCCACATTCAGGTGTGTGTGATTGAGGCCGGAGCTCCTCAGCAGTCTGGAGACGAGTGGTGTCCTGCGTGAAGAATCTTCCACCACAATCCAGTGGAGGTTCGGAACATGCAGGAGGGTGTGGGTAAGGCGTGTGAGCTCGGCTTTCTGCACCGCTCGGGTGTAGGTGGGCGTGATGACATAGATGGTGGGGAGCAGTTTGGACCATGGTAGGGGATGCCCAAATGCATGTTCATGAAGGATGTTCTTGTCTGTGAAGCATTTCTCTTTTGGGTTATTTCTTTGCATGTTGACAACTTCATGCCTACCATCTGTAATGCAGAGTTGCTGTTACTACCTTTATTTTTCATTTTCATTGACTGCACTTTATAGACCGTTTTATTCCACTTAAACCACAGAAATTTGACTTGCATTTGCCTTGATTATAGTTTTTATCCTAGTAATAAAAGGCACAGTTGGTTCTGTCATTATATGGATACGTTTTAATGTTGTGTAAGATTGCATAACTTATGGCAATTCGGAGAGAGATGATTAAATCTTTATTTACTCTTGTGTGAAAAGGGCTGTGGAGTGACAGGTCCATGATGCCACATACTGATGAGTAAAGTCCATGGCAGCACAATCAGGACTAGCGCAAAGACGTCTCGTCTCCTCGGCATGTCCAAGTCCTGCTCTATGTCATGCCATCAGCTAATGATGAGGGGCATATTGTTATCATATGGCCCTTCTAGAGAGAAAGAGACAGAGAGACAGAGTAAGACAGAGTGGGAGGGTGTTTAGTAATTTCAGTATTAATTTCTCTCTTACATATTTCTCATAGACTAACCAGTCATGAGCATATTAACAAATGCATAAATCCAGGGTACAGAATATATTTGAGGACTACAACCACAGTTCCAAAAAAGTTGGGACACTGTGTAAAATGTCAATAAAAACATAATGTAATGATTTGCAAATCTCACAAACATATTTTATTCACAATCAAACATAGAAAACATATCAAATGTTTTACCTGAGCAAATGTACCATTTTAAGAAAAAGACATGGTCATTTTGAATTTTTATGGCCGCAATCTTTTTTAGAAAAGTTACTGAAAAGGATTCTAGGATTTATTTATTGGGTGGCACAGGGGGTACCAAGAACCAGTCAGGGGGGCCCATGGGAAAAGTCATGTGCCCCAGCAGAAGTGGAACGACATACTGTAAAAATAGCTCTGCACAAGTGCCTGGACAACGCATCTCTCATTTTAAACATCAATATTACAATCAATATTTAATAGCCATATGTTCATCTGATTAAAGACAAAATCATTTAAAAGTGAAGCTGTTCTTCGACACTGCAAACAAAAATAAACAAAAAATAAGACTACCATGCAAAAATGTTTGTTTATTCAATACAAACAGGTATTTACTGTTCCACATCTTAAAATTCCAAATCTCAGAACGTTAGCATTATTGAAAGCCCACATTTTAGCGTTTATTACGTTACTGCAGACTGTTTGAGAAAGTGATTGTCGGAAATTAATGATGATTGTCAAGGGTTAACTCACGATTAATCACAACTTAATCACACGTTTTTATCTGTTCTGAATGTACCTTTAATTAATACTTTTCAATTTTTTAATACTCTAATCAGTATGGGCATGGACAAATATGGATGCTTTATGCAAATGTATGTTTATTATTAGTGAAACCAAAATCAGTAAAGAGCATGAAGCCAAAATACTCTTGTCAATGTTTTGAAGTAATTATGGTGTTTTAAATTATGTAAATCATCAGGACACCAAACGTGACCTTTGCTAAGCTTTCTATTTATATATATACTAGCTGAAAGTACCCGTGCTTCGCTACGGAAGGCAGAACGCTAAGCAATATGGCAATAAGCAGTAAGCACTGAGCAGGACTGGATGATCAGAGATCAGAACGTAACGTCAACAAATAAAGTACTACCCCTTTGTAGTACCGATACAGGGCAAACTACTTTGAAAATAATTTTTATCGTGCATCTAACATCTAATAAGAAACAATGTAGTAAGTTTCATTAGGATCCGTAATGTTATTTCGAAGAGTTTACAATGCGTGAGAAATCGCATTTTTCGCGAGTTAGCCGCGATCCAGGGCGAATTTTTCAAAACCCTTTCTTAGTGAGCACCTAAGACCCAAGAGGAAGGTATGTTCCAAATGTCATTGCAATCTGTGCAGTGGTTTTTGAGATTTCGTGATGAGTGAGTGAGTCAGTCAGTGGTATTTGAGCTTTATATATATCGCGAGTTAGCCGCGATCCAGGGCGAATTTTTCAAAACCCTTTCTTAGTGAGCACCTAAGACCCAAGAGGAAGGTATGTTCCAAATGTCATTGCAATCCGGTTAGTGGTTTTTGAGATTTCGTGATGAGTGAGTGAGTCAGTCAGTGGTATTTGAGCTTTATATATAT
>JAAIIK010000173.1:94800-120737 GCA_014706435.1 Silurus glanis
GTTTGAAGCCTGAAATGTGGCAAAAGGTCGCAAAGTTCAAGGGGGGCGAATACTTTCGCAAGGCACTGTATGTGTGTATGTGTGTGTGTGTATATATATATATATATATATATATATATATATATATATATATATATATATATATATATATACTAAATTAATATTATATATAAATTAATTTGTATTTGATCGATTGAAATAAGTATTTTATCTTATACCAAGCAGCAAGAATTCTGACTCCCACAGACCCAAATTAGATCTTTCCCTTTAAGAAAGATCTCCTAATTACTCATTATGTGTATAAAAGACACCCGTCACAACCTCTTCCATTCAAACCTCTCCACCACCATGAGAAAGACCAAAGGGCTGTCAAAGGATGTCAGGGACAAGATTGTAGACCTGCACAAGGCTGGAATGGGCTACAAGACCATCAGCAAGAAGCTTGGTGAGAACGAGACCACTGTTGGTGCAATAATTCAAGAATGGAAGAAATAAAAGATAATTCAATCACCCTCGATCTGGAGCTCCATGCAAAATCTCACCTCATGGGGTGAGGATGATTCTGAGAAAGGTGAGGGATCAGCCCAGAATTACATGGGAGGAGCTTGTTAATGATCTCAAGGCAGCTGGGACCACAGTCACTAAGAACACCATTGGTAACACACCAATGTCCCTCTGTTCAAGAATGCACATAAACAGGCCTGTCTGAAATTTGCCAACGAACACCTGAATAATTCAGAGGAGGCTTGAGAGATTGTGATGTGGTCAGATGAGACCAAAATTGAGCTCTTTGGGCATCAACTCGACTCGCCGTGTTTAGAGGCAGAGAAATGCTGAATATGACCTCAAGAACACCATCGCCACTGTCAAACATGGAGGAGGAAACATTCTGCTTTGGGGCTGTTTCTCTGCTGAGGGTACAGGAAGACTTCACCACATGAACGGGGCCATGCACTGTAGAATCTTGGATGAGAACCTCCCGGCATCAGCCCAAACACTGAAGATGGGTCATGGATGGGTCCTCCAGCATGACAATAACCAAAAACATGCGGGCAATGCAAAAATCTGATGGTCTTGTAGCCCATTCCAGCCTTGTGCAGGTCTACAATCTTGTCTTTGATGTCCTTTGGCAGCTCTTTTCTCTGGTGGAGATGTTTGAATGGAAGAGGTTGATTCTGTGACTGGTGTCTTTTATACAGTTGATATTAGGAGCACTTTCCTCAAGGGACAGAATTAATTTGGGTCTGTTGAAGTTAGAATTCTTGCTAATTTGGTACGATCAAATACAAATTAATTTATAATTCTTTTATGGTTTTCTTTAAATTTTTTATTTTTTTTTAGATATTGTCTCTCTTAAAACAAACCTAATAAATAAGTTCTAGACTGTTCATTTCTTTGTAATGGGGTAAACTCAAAATCAGAAGGGGATCAAATATTTATTTTCACCACTGTAAGCACTGTATTCTTTGGTCTAGTAATATTTAACTTTTGGCATTTCCTAGTTAAAACACTATAAAAAACATCTGCAAATCTCGCTCTCAGACTCTTGACATTCTGCAAGCATCCTCTGCTAATCAGTATATTAAGTGTATTGAACTGGTGTGCTGAGTTGCTAAATGAATTTTAAGTAAACAGGATGTGAACACAGCCTTCATCACAGTTGTGAACATGTCAGATGAATAAACCTCATTATCATGAGGTCTATGCTACGGTCAACCAGCCAGTTCTCAATTTCTTTATTGTGAAAAATGCATTGCTCTCCAGTTGATTTTACTCAATACACAAGATCTGTGGATAATGTCAGGCTTTGGGGTTTATATCTGTTCAAACAAATTTTTTAAGGATCTAACATTGTGCTATTAGACTGTAATTCTGTAGAACATAAGTCTCTTCTTCTAAATTTCAAGAATGTTTTTAGTGTAGTTAGTGGACAGATTAATACTGCACTGGCTACTTGTTATTTGTTTGATAGATTTAAACACAAGCTACAGCTTTTATCTAAAAGCCTCTACTTGCTGTCCATATGAAATGCAGTAAGTCCAGAGTGGTGAAGGGAAATAAAACATGTTCTTTTATTTTCAGTAATGTAGAGCTGATTATATCTCTTTTAGACAGTAACAGAACACTGGCTTAATGTTTGGTGTATCTCCATGTTCACGCAAGAAAAACATATCTGTGTTGAACTGGTGATAAATCTGGTTTGTCATTAATAGAAAAATTTATATTAATATATTATAAAAACCTTGAAAGCTTTATTGTCTGTGAAATAATTATTCTTCCAAAGGAAAAGGGGTGTTAAATAAATTTCTTTCCTTAAGATGATAAGGGTTACTGATTTGCACTTCACAATACTACAGTATGTTGAGTTGCAGTTAGGCTCTAATAACTTCCGGGCTTAATGAGAACTGATATTCTAATATAGTGAAATTAAAGAGCAATTGAGTGAATTAATACATACCTGCAAATCAATTTGTCTGAAAATTGTTCTGGAAGAGAAAGTCATTTAAGGTTAAATACTACAGACAGCACCAGACATCACCGTACTGCTCATTAGTGGCCATAAATAAGGTTCAAAATAATGTTAAAACTCAGCCTGACAATCAAAGTGATAATAAAACTGATTTTTTTTTCCATTTTCTCCCCAAGCTAAATTACACAAACAATAATGCTCTATTAACTTAGGCTGACCTTTTAGTTTAGTGTGTTTACCTACTTTATATCACATTTGGGATAGACACTTTGGGAGCTCCAGTATTAAATAAACAAACAATAAAAAAATCTGCCACTTAATTAGGAACACTATATTAATATTGAGTAGGTACCTCTCAAAACAGCCTTATTTTGTCATGTCATAGATTCCACAAGGGGTTGGACATGGACATATTTCTTTGAGATTCTTTTCCATGTTGACATTGTTGCATGTTATTGCTGCAGATTTGTGATCAACATATTAATGGCATAAAATCTTTTCTACCCCATCGAAATGGTGCTGGATTCAGATCTTGGTGATTGGGGAGTCCACGGAAGTCAGTGAAGGCCTTTTCAAATACTGTGGTGGTTCATTGTGATAGCATGCTAGTTTGGCTACTTTCATGCTTTGTGCTTTGCTGTGCTCTGGATGTCAAGCTTCCAGTTGGTTTAAATCAGACCTGTCATAAGAAGTACTTCTGCAATCTCAAATCAAATAGACAACTGTTCTGTAACAATATCATATGTACTTTTTTTTTGCATAATCAACCCGATAGCAATGACAAAATGCGGCTTTTTTAGGCAGATGTTAAGGTGTTTTTGGTGAGCTGTTTGATCTAAACATCTCCTGCAGTGTAACTAGATTAGTCCATCACTAGACTTCATCTGTCTCATTCCAGGTGATATGATTTTTATTATGTAATAGTGCATTATCGTTTCAATTTTTAAACACAAGCAGTGTAACAGTACACGGGCATTCAGTTCGGTACAACTGTGTAATCCTTTTTACATGAGGAACATAGTTAAAATCAGAGTTTCCTCAGGAATGTACCCAGGAATGTATTTGTGGTATACCACAAGTTTGTTTAGTGTCCGCCTCGCACTTTTAGCGCATTTTTTTCAAATTATTATTAAACTTGAAAATGTACACAACTATGCCAGGGGTATACAAAACAAAACAATAAAAAAAAATTGCGGCTTATAGACAGGTGCGGCGTATTTATGTTCAAAATAAAAATCTTTGTCAAATTCAGTGGGTGCGGCTTATATTTGGGTGCGCTTAATAGTCCAGAAATTACGGTATGTCAATTAAGTAAATGAATAAATAAGTAAAATATGTAGACAAGTAAATAAATTAGTTGAAAAATATTATATACGTAAAAGAATTATTAAATATATGAAAAAATAAGTAAACTATTGCAATGCCCCGCCACATACAATGGTTTTTTGTATCCAGAATATCACAGGCGGAGGATATGGCAATCTGAAAATTAGGTATATCACCCAAAACTATTAGAGACAGACAGTGTGTAAAAAAGGTGGTGCTGGTACCGTAATTTCCGGACTATTAAGCGCACCCATATATAAGCCGCACCCACAAAATTTTACAAAGATTTTTATTTTGAACATAAATAAGCCGCACCTGTCTATAAGCTGCAGGTGACTACACTGAAACTAATGAACTTTACACAGGCTTTAACGAAAGACAGTGTCTGTTACACGGTGTAACGGGTGAAATATGTTGTGGCTCCTTTAAGAGCAGAGCGGCATTTTGGGAATAGCCTGCCGCCGCATTACTGCATGTGTGCAAGACCGAGGATTATGTCCTTATTATTTTCTGATGCTCATTTCTAAGTTTCTTTGACTAACCCGTAACGCTGTTGCCAAGAAAAATAAAAAAGCACGAGTTTTGGAAACCTGTCTGTGCTTATATGATTTCTGTTGCAACTGGAGTTAGCGAGCTCTCCCATGACCCTGACTCAACTCGTTACAACAGCTTGTATCTAAACAGTCTACCGAGAAAGTCGTTGTTCACTGTCTTCCTCCTTCCTTTCACAACTATTTCTCTCTGGAGTTTTTCTTTTGACATCGTCGTGTGTTTAAAAATCACAATCGCTGAAGCTTTTCTCCCGATGCCGTGCAGCTCAGAACACAGGTGAAGTGCGTTTTTTCATGCCCGTTCGGAAATTTCATTGGTCTAATGTTATGGGGCTCAGTTTTTTGGCATGAAGTTTGTGAAATAGGGAAAAACCCAGGAAAAATCCATAAATTAGCCTCTTCGTTGTTTAAGCCGCGGGGTTCAAAGCGTGGGAAAAAAGTAGCGGCTTATAGTCCGGAAAATACGGTAATTAAAAGGTAATTTTTCAGGTGATGTTCAGTGCCATACATACATCACTGTCCATAAAAAGCACTGATAGAGGGGCACATTAACTGTAACTGTAAAAGTTCACAGTGCAAGTGGGTATATACAGTGGTGTGAAAAAGTGTTTCCTGATTTCTTATTTTTTTGCATGTTTGTCACACTTTAATGTTTCAGATCATCAAACTAATTTAAATATTAGTAAAAGATAACACAAGTGAAAACAACATGCAGTTTTTAAATAAAGGTTTTTATTATTGAGGGAAAACAAAATCCAAAACTATAGAACAGTGGGGAATCTTCCCAGGAGTGGCCGGCCGACCAAAATTACCCAAAGAGCACAGCGACAACTCATCCAAGAGGTCACAAAAGACCCCACAAAAACACCCAAAGAACTGAAGGCCTCACTTGCCTCAGTTAAGGTCAATGTTCAAGGCTCCACCATAAGAAAGAGACTGGGCAAAAATGGTCTGCATGGCAGAGTTCCAAGACGAAAACCGCTGCTGAGCAAAAAGAACATTCAGAAAGAAAAAGGCACCTCATAGTTTTGCCAGAAAACATCTGGATGATCCCCAAGACTTTTGGGAAAATACTCTGTGGACTGACGAGATGAAAGTTGAACTTTTTGGAAGGTGTGTGTCCCATTACGTCTGGCGTAAAAGTAACACCGCATTTCAGAAAAAGAACATCATACCAACAGTAAAATATGGTGGTGGTAGTGTGATGGGGCTGTTTTGCTGCTTCAGGACTTGGAAGACTTGCTGTGATAAATGGAACCATGAATTCTGCTGTTTACCAAAAACTGTCATCTGTTCGTGACCCCAAGCTGAGGCGAACTTGGGTTCTGCAGCAGGACAATGATCCAAAACACACCAGCAAGTCCACCTCTGAATGGCTGAAGAAAAACAAAATGAAGACTTTGGAGTGGTCTAGTCAAAGTCATGACCTGAATCCTATTGAGATGCTGTGGCATGACCTTAACAAGCTCATGCTCAAAAACCCTCCAATGTGGCCAAATTTCAACAATTTTGCATAGATGAGTGGAACAAAATTCCTCCACGGTGCTGTAACAGACTCATTGCAAGTTATCGCAAACGCTTGATTAATTCCTCAAGTGATGTGTTAACTAACCTTGACCATTTCTGTGATGACCCATATTAATGCTTAATAATGCAGTTGGCTTCAGCGCATTTTTCTGTATTCTGTCAAAGAGGTGGATTCTTGTCTCTTGGCTTAGACAGATAGCTGCCCTCAGGATGGTCAAATAGAGAAACATTTAGTAGATAACAGCACAGATTTGCATAAAGTGTTCTCTGGTTCAAAAAACTGTTAAAAAAAACATTAATGTGCAGTAAAATAAAAAGTAGCTGGTTTTGCCATGCACTAATCTCTCTAATACTGTATATGATATCTTACTGCAAGGCCTCCAAACCTCAATATTGCTGAGAAAAGGTAATAACAAAGTCCAAAAGTGATGCTCTTACTGGTAACAATCATTAAAATTACATTAAACACGTATGCTTCATCTCAAAGGAAATTTGGTTGACATAATTTGTTAAATTTGATGAAAATTGTTTTATACAGAGAGTGATGGAAGTGCACATTAGTCTTTACATTGTCAATCTCTCTCATCTACTCATCTGACCACTCTTTCCAAAAAGATCATCTTCTAAAGCTTTAACATTTATGCTAATATCACTGCTAATGGCACCATACCTGTTATCTCATAGATCTGAAATCAGTCAATCTAAGTCTTTACTGCAACTCAGGATAACTGTGTTTTATCTTCATATTGTGTTCTTGAACTCACAGTGTCATTGATATGATATTGGTGGTGTTATTATTTTATCTGTGAAAAAAAAATCAGAAGTATTCATATACAAATTGTTATTGTGTAACAGGAATAAAATGTTCATGGAGAACCTTTGACACTTCTTTGTGTCTTTTGTGGAAGAGTTTAACTGCTTCCCAAGCTAAATCTTTTAACAGTCATAAAATAAACATATAAAAAGTTGCTTTGACTGTAATAGGCATTTCTTTATTTTCATTCATATAGAAGTATGAATCCAAACAGCAAAGAATGTCCAAATAGAGTTCAATCTTATTGAATAAAGGCGCACAAATAATTTGTCTTTAAGACCTTTAGGATTTTCGTAGAGCTTGATTCATATGGCACAGCAGAGATGATCCTGAAGATAAATACGAAGATTAATGCCGGATTGTCATTGGTGGTATGTTATGGATGATTTTAATGTCCGTTGGCCCTTTTATTGTTTGTTTTTTTTTTCTTTTTCATCCAGTTGTTGTTCTGGCTGAAATGTACATATTTAATGATGTTGAGAGACTGTAACAAACTCAATTCATTTCATTTTTATTTGTATAGCGCTTTTAACAATGAACATTGTCTGAAAGCAGTTTTACACAGATAATGTGGTGATAAAAATGAATAAGATGTTCTTTATAAGTGTAAGTTTGTCCCTGATAAGTGAGCCGGTAGCGACTGTGGCAAGGAAAAACTCCGCGAGATGGCATAAAGGAGAAACATTGAAAGAAACCAGACTCAAAGCTAACCCATCCTCATCTGGGTTGCACCAAATGTCCATTTATTACAGCTAAACAATGTTGCGGGTGCAGTGATGGTGATCAGAAGCAAACTGTAGTCCTGAGTCATTGTAGCAGACTGTTGACATTAACTACAGTCCAAATCCATCCTCGAAGCTACTGTTCTTACTCCGTAATTTCATGGAACCACCCAAGACTCAAAGCACTTTTGTACGTTGCTCTGGATAAGGGCGTCTGCTAAATGCCATAAATGTAAATGTAAGGCGTTGATGAGAAACTGTCCCCAGCTGCACAGAGTGGCCTCCAATCAAAGAGGACACTATCCAGAGGCAGGCCTGGACAAAGTGGGAAGAGGGGCAGGAACAGTGGTCACTGAAGCACTTGAACACTGAGACTGTGTCTGAGTCCCGAACACTGATTGGAAGGCTGTTCCATAACTGTGGGGCTTTATAGGGGAAAGATCTGCCCCCTGCTGTAGTTTCCATTATTTGAGGTACCAAAAATAGCCTGCATCTTTTGATCTAAGTAGGCATGGAGGATCATACTGGTACAGAAGTTCACTCAGATACTACGGTGTGAGGCCGTTAAGTGCTTTATACGTCAGTAGTAGTATTTTAAAGTCAATGCGCGACTTGAGAGCCAGTGTAGACTGATTAAAACAGGGGTGATGTGGTCAAATTTGCTAGATCTAGTAAGGACCCTTGCTGCTGCATTCTGAACTAACTGAAGCTTATTTCTGCACTTACTCGCACACCCAGAAAGTAAAGCATTACAGTAGTCTAATCTAGAAGTAACAAAAACATGAACTAGTTTTTCTGCATCTAGATTAGGCTACTGTAGTGCTTTACTGTCTGGGTGTTCCAAAGATGCTATGTAATTGGAAAGTTTACGTCTAGCTGCATGTGGTCCTAGTAAAAGTACTTCCGTCTTATCCAAGTTGAGCAGAAGGAAGTTATCAAACATCCACTGTTGAATGTCCTTTACACACTCCTCAACATTTTTAAGATGTTCTCGCTTATCTGGCTTTGCTGAAATATACAGCTGTGTATCATCAGCATAGCAATGGCAGCGAATACCATGTTTATGTATAATTTCATCCAGAGGCAACATATATAAAGAGAAAAGCAGTGGGCCTAAGTCAGATCCTTGCGGAACACCAAACTTTGCCTCAGAGAGTTTGGAGAACTCACTATTGCATCAACAAACTGATAGCGATCAGTCAAATAAGACCTAAGCCAGGAGAGGGCTGTTCCCTTTATTCCAACAACTTTCTCAAGTCTAGCAAGCAGGATATTATGATCAATTGTGTCAAAAGCTGCACTAAGGTCGAGCAAAACAAGTAAAGAACTCACTGGTTCCACACTGGAAGAAAGCAAGACAGACAAAAGTTTACCAATTAGAGCTTTCTTTATTTACTTACGTTTTCACCCTGGCGCTTTCCTTTCCAGTCCTCATGCCGGGGCTCACCCACACTCACGGTTCGGGACACCTCTCAGTCTTGACGTCCACCAGCGGCCACTCTCTGATTGGCCCGTCTTCCTCCGGCATCTGCCCATTTCATGGATTCCCTTTTTAGCGCCCTTTTTCCTTGCCGACCGCCACGCTATTCCCTGGCATTCACCCGAGTGCACTCGCCTGCTGGCATGTTTTTCACTGGCGCCCGCCCGTGCTTAGTCACTGTTGGTGACCCTTCCGCTTTTCTCTGCTTGGTGGCTCTCTCTCCAAAGCTGGTGTCTCGCTCCTCTTTATTGCTGTTGCCGGAGTGAAACAGAGTGCACTGATTAGTCTCATTAGCTGCAGGTGTTTCTTACTGCTCATTTCGTCCGGCTCCACTCGCTCACTGCTGGCACAAACACTCAATGCCTGACTCCGCTCAGGGAACCGTCTGGCCTAAACCCTTCTACCACTTCATCTAACCCACTCCAGAATTTTTTCTTCTCCTCCATCTCACAACTAACTTGTGGAGCATAGGCACTGATGATGTTTATCTCCACCCCTTCACCTATCAGGGGTGACTATGTTGAGGAAAAACTTACTTGGATGGTATGAGGATGAAACCCTGAGACTAACCAGAATCAAAAGGGGAACCCATCCTCATCCAGGTGACACCAAGAGTGTAATTGTAAATTATTTAAACATTATAAACACCAGAGAGTGAGAAATGTCATGAGCACCAAAGTGTGTAATTATGGGTAATGTCCTTTCTGCTGTCCTATACAGTCAGTTGGAGTTGTGGAAGCAGGAGCTCCTGTGCAACTCATAAACTAGCTCAACATCTGAGATCATTATAGATTCAATACCATCTTCTCCATGCCAGAGACTTGAAATGTTCAATGATTTAGGAACAGCAGATGTACAATTTTGTTTTGATGCTTGTTTAAGTGGTTATTTATCCTCAAAATCCAATGTTCGAAATCTTCATGAAGTGGGATCCAACTATAGCTGGTGCAGCCTCAGCATCCTCGCGTGGGTTGGCATGTTCTCTTTGAAGGTCCAAAATCTTCATGAACATGTTCGATTAAATATACTACTGTGTTGCATGTGAATGGTTTTGTGGGTAGTTATTAGTGTAGTGAAATAGGTAGCTGATTGCTGAAACAACATTTTCTTTTTTACACAAATGGCTAATAATCGAACTGTTCAAGGCATTGGAGTCTAGACATGTTTTTCCACAGATGCACATTATGCACACACTCCAGGAAGCATCTGATTAAACAATCACAGTTATTCATCAAGCATTTTATTCCAGAGGGAACAGGATGTAAAGAAAATGAAATAACTTTGCACCTCTCAGCTAGGTGACACCAGTTCCTGCTTTCATTGACCTGGAATGCTTCTTAGATTCTAGCTTCTTTTTCTACTCCATACAACTAGAGGATGATGAAAAGCTCATTATGGAGGATGAAATGTCACATTGGTCTGAGTTTTGCAGTGCTGGTGTAAATACTGTTTTCTGGGTCATGTGAGAGTTTGCGGTATCTACTGTACCTGTAAATGTATTTTCTGTTCTGTAGCTTTTTGACTGCAACATGTTTCACAAAATTCACGTTTGTTAGAGGTGTTTGGGAGATATGTTTGGGAAGTGTTAGTTTGTCTTACTGAGTTTATAATAAGCACTGAACTGACACTGACATCCTGCTAGCGTGGCCTCATTAATTCTCTCAGTGGACTTGCTGCAGGCAGTGAAAGTGCAATTAATCTTTAATTTTTATGCAGAGAAAATAAGTTTCACAAACTGAGTTTATGAATCAGTTTTTAATGTTTTGACTGTAGACCCACAAACAGAACTAAATTTTTTAGTCTTATGTCCGTACTGCTCCTACACTGGAAGCTCCTGTCGCCAAGTCAAATTCCTTGTATCAAATCAAATCAAATCAAATTTTATTTATAGAGCGCCTTACAACAACCAAAAGGAGCACAAGGCGCTTTCCAGTAAAAACATCAATAGACAACAAAATATAACAACACAATGTACATAAAATAGCAGTCGAATCAGGGGCTACGTGTTAAAAGCTTGTATGAATAAATGTGTTTTCAACTGCGATTTAAAAACACTCAGCACAGTGATGCTTCGTAGGTGAGCTGGAAGTGTGTTCCACAGCTTTGGTCCCTGGACGGCAAATGACCGGCCTCCAAACTTTTTATATTTGAACTTGGGAGTGACCAGAAAGGTATGTTCAGAGGAGCGGAGAGTTCTGGCTGGTTGGTAGACCGTTACTAGTTTGGCGAGGTAGGCCGGGGGCCAGACCATTGATGGCCTTGAACACGAGCAGCAGGACCTTATACTCCACCCTAAGCCGCACCAGAAGCCAGTGAAGCGAGCGGAGGACAGGGGTGATGTGTAAGCGTTTGGAGGTGTTGGAGAGAAGACGTGCTGCCGCGTTTTGTACCAATTGAAGCCGATTGAGGAGTGATTGATTGAGTCCAGTGTAGAGAGCATTACAGTATTACGTTGTATGTGTAAACATACTTGGTAATAAAGCAATTTCTGATTCTAATTTTAATATAAGATTTATACAAATAAAAATAAGAAAACAATTTAGTATCTGTGCCATTTGTTGCATTGCTAGATAGGCTTATATGGTGATTGCCGTAAAATACTACTCCAACTTTTATTTATTTTTTATTAAAGGTGGATGTTTTTTTTCTTCTTTATCTTTTCTTAGCTCAGATGTTGAGCACAGTTCTTCAGGTATTAGTCAATAGTTGTGTGTGGGGGGGGTTATTTGTCAAGAAAAGGGCATGTGTTTGAGTGAGATGTATTGGTGGTGTCTTCTTTCAGGGTTGTTCTTTCATTAATCAGTGGTCTTTGGGACAAACAAACACCTCTGCCAGAGGGTCTGGATTCTGGAGAGAAAACTGTGAGGTGTTTCTATTAGATGTTGTGTCTGTAGCTTTAATAAATCAGACCTAATGTATAAAGCAGTCTTTACACATGCCTCCTGAGCATTTATTTTTTTATTTTTTTGCCTCTCCACTCTCTCTGCTTTAACTGATTTATAGTTATATAGACTGCATTTCGGTAATCATTGTGGACGTAGTAAAAATAGAACACAGGGTGTATAGAGACACAGAAGTGTTATTAAAAGGAATAAGGCTTTTTCACTTCCTAGCCAAAAGAAATCACACAATATTTTGCTGGATCGCCTTTAACTTTGATTACAGCATACATTTGCTGTGGCATTGTTTTGATAAGCTTATGCAATATCACACATTAATTTCAATCCAAAGTTGCATTAGTTTCTGCTCAGTCTGAAAGCTGTGTAAAGTCTTCTCCAGCACATTTGAAATATTATCAATTACGTTAAGGACTCTGTGGTGGCCAATTCATGTGCCATCAGGAAAGAAAAAAAATAAATTGCTTGGAAAACTTTGGTCATTCACTACATTCACTATATTCTGGTATTCCTAATTTTTTCGGCACATAATGTTGCTTAACTTGGACCTGATCAACAAAAGTAACCCCAGATCATAACACTACCCACACAGGCTTGTACGGTAGGCACAAGGCATGATGGGGTGCATCACTTAATCCACTTATCTTCTTCTGATGCACCCATCGCTCTGTAACAGAGTAAATCTGGATTTAAAAGGCCACATCACCATTTTTTCCAGTGTTCCAAAGTCCAATGTTTATGCTCCATAGGAAATTTAAGATTAATTATATATTACATAAATGATTGTATTAATTTCTTTGATTAGCCCACTGATAATTGGTTTTCTTAAGGCTCCACAGCAGTTTAGATTTAATCCCTTGAAGTCTCTTCACATTGTGCATGTGGAAATGCTCTTGCTTTCACTACTGTGTTTTTTTTTTTTTTTTTTTTTTTTTTTTTTAACCAAATGTTTGTGATCTGTAATCATGATCATTCAAAATATTTTACTGATCACACTTTATTCTTGCAGATGGTTTACCACTATCCTTAAAGGCTTTAATAATGAGCTGGGCAGTTCTCAACCCATTTTAGTAGCAGTTTCCTTAGTTATTTTCTTTGCTTGAGGCAAGCCAATAATCGAGTAATCGGATAGGAAGTACTTTTTCTTTATTAAAGAGCAATATAAAATATTCAAGAGAAAATAAGAAAGGTCTTTTAAAATAAACAAGTAATTTGTTTCCTTTAAAATAAAAATATTTATTGCTGCAATTGCATACAAGAATATCCGTAAAATCTAAACCCATTTGATGCATTTAATTGCCATATTACATCAAAATGCAAATATAAATATACAAGTATAAAAATCATACATAAAAATATTAAAATCAATTTCAAAACACAATAAAAAAGGGCAAATTCACTGTATTGGGGTTTCTTCATATTTTAGTTTGAAATGATCCCAGACTTTTGAAACTTTTAGTAGTTTTCTTTGGCCTGAATCTTCTCTGCACCCGTTGCTGTTTCTCCCCATATCTTCATCTTTTATTCTGCAGCGTCTTCTGTGTTGTATGGAAGTCCATTTCCACCACATATAAAAAAAAAAAAGCCTAATACAGACTTCTAATACAGACAATTCTATTTCTCGTAAACATTCAACATTTCTGATGCAGCTACCGGTATGTTGTTTATGTTGTCGGCCTGAAGTTTGTAGCTGTTTGTGTATGACCGAGGCCTTCTCTGCTTCTGTCTAGTTTTGTCTCCTCCAGATTGTTCTCTGTAGAGTTCTTTCCAGGAATTGAAAGCTTAGTTTCATATCATGCGATTCTATTGATTGTAGCCCATTTTATTTTGAATGTGTAAAACTTTCTGGCACTACAGAAATCGCTGTCCGATTGTTTAAAAAAAAAATGTTGGAATTGTAAAAAAAAATAATAATAAAGCCGGAATTGCGAGAAAAAAGCTGCCAGAAATAAAGTTGGAATTAGGCAAACTTTTTTGTATATGCCAGAAAACTGTTCAGAGCGCCCTGGAGTTTAGCGGGTGGTTTTTCAGCAGTGGCGGGCCGTGCATTTGGTACCTGAGCCTTTAGTGGGGACGTACCCGACTTAATCCACCTCTTAATTCCACCACTATCACATCGAAATTATAGAAGCCATCAATACAATACAAAAACGCAATTTTACAATGCTTCGCATTACAGAGAGAGAGAGAGAGAGAGAGAGAGTAAATACAATTTTTCACATATGGAGGGTGAATACCATTTTACTAAAGCAAGAAACCCAGTTAAGACTCCAGACCTCTACACTACAACCACAACTGTGCCACCAACATCCTCTGGAGCAGTTCAGAATCAATATTTGTCTAATAACATGACACAAACTTTTAAAATGTAAATAAAATACAACCTACTCACCAGAGATGCAGACCGCTCGTATTCAGTGGTCTGGAAGTGGAGATCAAACCCTTTTCCTGGGCTGAGACACGCTAGCTAGCTTCAGGGTTGGTTGACCTCCTCACCAGGTCTAGCTTTTCTTGAAAATGTATTTTTAAGTATGTCTGAGACCAAATCAATTTCTCTTCCTCCGTAGGCATAAAAAAGTCTAACTCAGATGTATTAATGTGTGCAGAGCTACACACGTGTTTTGCCAATCGAACTTGGCTGTTGGTCAGTTTCCCTCTGACCAACCAATCAGAGGACGGAAAAATGCTGACGCTATTCTGGGCCAGCTAGCTGCCCTGTGAGGAGAATATGAAATCTGATTGGTTAAAGAAACAGAGCTTTTTCTTCAGGAGACAATGGTAGAAAAGACCTGCAGAACAGACTTTGAAGGCCCTGGGCAGATTAGATTGACATAGCAGCACATAGAGGCTGAAATCTGATTGGACAAAAAAATCTAACATACACGTACTGGAAGCAGTGCAGCCAAGAGAAACGCTACGAAATGAAGAGAATAAACTTTTGGGAATAAATTAATACAATTTCATGGAACAAATATTAGAATTTAGGTTGTAAATGTAGGCCAGTGCTTCTGATTCAGAGAAGGCTTTGCTGGTCCTGACCTCCCACCCCACCACTGTGCTTCAGTAATAATGGTTAAATGGACTAAATGAAATAAATTACACCTCAGACATTCCAAGGTTTCTCATGGTTGTGCAAAAAATGTTTTTACTCTAGTAATGTAAGACCGAAAAATGATTATGTGATGGAATAAAATCTTACCACAAAAACAGTTGAACATCCACTAATATACCTAATTTGATGTTAATGAAAATCAAAACATTTATTATTTATCTTGGACTAATGTGAGCATGTCTGTGCACCCAGTCTACAGCTGAGGCTTTCTGGTGTTGCTAGCTTCAATGCAAAATGTAAAAAAGATGGCATATTGGGTAATCAGAGTGGGAACCGAATGGCAGTGGAAGTGCATATCATGCATGAATGATTAAATCACAGTATTGCACAAAGTGAATATAGAGTTTAAATATCATTAATGCTTTAATTCATGAATTGGGTAAACATGTTCTATTGGTTAACAATTGTATTCTGTGATTATGTGAATTATTATTTTTTATATATTATTCCTTCATATAGCTGTGAAAATTCTTCTGTATTTAGTCATTATTGTGTTTTTATGTCTTATACACAGGTGATGTTGGCAGCCTCATACTGGTCTCTGCTGGCCCCTGCTATTGAAATGGCAGAAGAATCTGGAAAATATGGGGCGTTTTCATTTCTCCCTGTTGCCATTGGTTTTGTCCTGGGAGCAGCATTTGTGTATTTTGCTGACCTGATGTTGCCACTTCTGGTGAGCACGTATTTGTTCTTTTGACACAGGTGATTCTTTGGGCTAAGACTTGAATGTGTATTAGAAATGTCCTGGAGTGCATCTGATGGTTGGATGGAAAATGATTCATAATGGGATGCTTTAGTTTTTTACTTAAAGGGAACTGATGTTGTACATATTGTTATAGGCAATTTCAATTCTATTTACATGTATATTTACTGCATTTAGCAGATGCCCTTATCCAGAGTCTCTAGCAATGAATAAATCAACACTGGTTCACTAGATTACAAACTAAAGATACCATCAGCCTATAACTCAGGATTTATATTTTTTTTTAAACAAAGGCAAAGTGTTAGTTTCAGTGTTTCTGGAAGTGGTAGGTCTTCACCCATCACTTGAAGATAGCCAGTGACTCCAGTCTTAAGAGATCTAGGGAAAGTTCATTCCACCACCTCTGTGCCAGAACAGAGAAGAGCCTTGACAATACTTACCTCTTTGGTAAGTCACCCTCCCTTGAGAGAAGGTGGTACGAGTTGAGCAGTGCTGGAGGAGTGATGAGGTCTCTGAGGTAAGGGAGTGCTGGTCCATTTTTGTCTTTGTAGGCAAGCATTAGTGTTTTGAATCGGATGTGTGGAGCTACCAGAAGCCAGTGGACGGATCACAGAAGTGGGGTGGTGTGGGAGAATAGCGATCAGAGGTCGACCTGCCAGCAGAGAGTTGCAGTAGTCCAGTCTCAAAAAAAAGAGACTGAACAAGCACCTGAGCAGCCTGTGTGGATAGAAATAGTCGAATCTTTCTGATGTTGTAGAGAAGGAACCTACAAGAGCGGGCCACATTGGCAACATGTGAGGGAATAGGACAGTTGATTGTCCATGGTTACCCCGAGGTTGCAAGCGGTGGCTGAAGGGGAGAGCAGAGAGTTGTGAAGAGTTATTTTGAAATCCTGCCCTGGAGATGAATCACCTGAGTTCAATTCAATTAATTTTTATTTGTATAGCGCTTTTAACAATGAACATTGTCTCAAAGCAGCTTTACACCGAAAATGTGGTGATTAAAAGTGAATATGTTCTTTATAAGTAAGTTTGTCTCTGATTAGCAAGCCGGTGGCGACTGTGGCAAGGAAAAACTCCCCGAGATGGCATAAGGAAGAAACCTTGAGAGGAACCAGACTCAATAGGGAACCCATCCTCATCTGGGTTGCACCGAATGTCCATTTATAACAGATATACGATGTTGTGGGGTACAGTGATGATGATCAGAAGCGAAAAGTAGTCCTGAGTCAATGTAGCAGACTGTTGACATTAACTATAGTCCAATCCATCCTCAAATCCATCCTCCCGTTCTTACTCCGGAATTTCATGGAACCACCCAAGGCGTTGATGGGGAAACCGTCCCAAGCTGCACAGAGTGGCCTCCAGTCGAAGAGAACACAATCCAGAGGCAGGCCTGGACGAAGTGGGAAGATCCACGGAGGGGAGAGGGGCAGGAACAGTGCTCACTGGAACCTCAGGAGCATGTTTAACTCGACAGAGAGAGAGAGAGAGAGAGAGAGAAAAGAGGGTGACAGGAAGAGAAGGATATGGATTATTAAGTGTCCTCATTGTTGTATGAGAGTTAGTCACTGTGCAGTTTGGACTCCGGCAAGACTCGCTATGGCAGCATAACTAAAAGGAAGAACCAGAAGGTAACACCGACATGAGGGATCTCCGGGATAAGAGACGACCCACCACACCACCGTCAACAAACCTGAGTGAACATGTGAAAGTGAGGGGACGACAGCATACAAATATCCCAGTTGTAACCAAACACTCTATATCCATGTTCCCTCCAGATCTGAGCCTTTACCTAAGAAAAAAAAATCTACTGATAAAGGACTTGACTAAATAAATACGTTTTCAACCTCGACTTGAACGCTGAGACTGTGTCTGAGTCCCAAACACTGATTGGAAGGCTGTTCCATAACTGTGGGGCTTATAAGAGAAAGATTTGCCCCCTGCTGTAGTCTTCATTATTTGAGGTACCAACTAGGGATGCACCGAAATGAAAATTCTTGGCCGAAACCGAAAACCGAAAAAGAGGAAAGCAAGGCCGAAAACCGAAACACCGAAAGAAATTATGCCTATTATTATTACCATTGCATTTATGGCTATGACTGTGTACTAACCTTACTAAAATCAAGGCATTTCAATTGCATGAATTAATATTAAAGTTTCAAAGAATAAATAAATTACAAATTATGAAAATATTTATTTATAGCACATTGCAACAATGCACAGGATAAAATAAATTAAAATTCAAACTTAAATGTTTAATTTAAATGCACTCGTGTACATTAAATAATAATGTACAGGCCCTCTGGCCTGCTGAAAGGTTGTAAAATTAAATATGTTCTTTCATAAAAACAAAGTGCATTCGGAACAAGTGCAACTGCTTAAAGATACAACAATACAACAATATCACTGGGAAACTTCCTTGCCTTTTCAAAAACGTCCGCCACAGACGGAGTGCGCGTGCTCGGAGGGGTTTTGCTTTTCTGTGCCGTGTTCCTCTCATATTCAGCATAGCGATCGGGATGTTTGGATTTCAGGTGATAAATTAAACCCGACGTGGAGAAAGTCTTTGCAGACGCACCCCCTCTTGAAATTTCGGCATTACATGTTTTGCAAATCGCTATCCGTGGGTCTTTCTCAGATATACTGAAATACGTCCACACCGCAGACATGTTGCTTCAGACAAGCAAGTGCAGGTTTCTGTTTGCCTCATCACAACAAACTGTTTCGGCCGTGTTGTTTCGGTGATCAAAGTCTTTCGGCCGAAAACCGAAAATGCACTTTTGGGCCATTTTCGGCCGACAGTTTTCGGTGGCCGAATATTCAGTGCATCCCTAGTACCAACAGATAGCCTGCACCTTTTGATCTAAGTAGGCGTGGAGGATCATACTGGTACAGGAGTTCACTCAGATACTGCGGTGCGAGACCGTTAAGTGCTTTATACGTCAGTTGTAGTATTTTATAATCAATGCGAGATTTGATTGGGAGCAGTGTAGACTGATTAATACAGGGGTGATGTGGTCATATTTCCTAGATCTAGTGAGGACTCTTGCTGCTGCATTCTGAACCAACTGAAGCTTATTTATGCACTTACTCGCACACCCAGACAGTAAAGCGTTACAGTAGTCTAATCTAGATGTAACAAAAGCATGATCTAGTTTTTCTGCATCCTGTAACGACATCATATTTCTAATTTTAGCAATATTTCTAAGGTGAAAGAAGGCGATCCTGGTGATATTATTCACGTATAATACACGTGAGCCTCAAAGGAAAGACTAGGGTCAATAATAACGCCACGGTCTTTGACAGTTGTACACGCTGAAACAGAAACACCATCCAGAGATGCTACGTAATCGGAAAGGTTGCTTCTAGCTGCATGTGGTCCTATAGCCATAGCAGAGAAATTACGTACCTTAATGTGGTTACTGTAGTGTGTGTTCGTAGTTCTGGTGGGAATGTCCTCCACTCACTGCTTTCAAACTCTCAAACAGGGAATAAAGCGCTCTTCCGAAAGCAAAAAGAGACGAAACGAAGCCAACGGATGCAGGAAATCAAAATGATATTTTGATATTTTAAAGTGATGAGAGAGAGAAAAAAACAAACTGTAAAAATTTAAACGCCGATACAAACAAAATCTCCGGCAAACAATCAACAACAGGAAACAGGAACTCCAGGGTCTAACGCTTGAAAATGCTTTGTTTAAAGACTAATTCTTACTGTATATGGTGGATCAGTGGGGAACTACACCTAGATGCACACAGTCTGTCATGAATGCGGACTCACAAAGCTCCCAAATGAGACCCTGAAATAATGCTTCACATGTTGCACATGTTCATAATCGCTTAGCTCGAACTGTACACTTTGACAGTTGTATTGAAATTGTGTATGCTCATGAAGTCTTTAGAAAATCGAGTTCTGAAATGTAATAAATTATAACATCAATATGTAATTATAATATAATAAAAAAACTTGTAAATTTTTTTCAAAGGAGCATAGCACCAAGGATTTCATTATATTTTATGTAAATCATTATGCAGAAATGACAAAGAAAACAAACTAAGACATGTTGTCTTGTTTTGATTTTATCAAACAGAAGCCTTTACTGACATCGACTTCCAAATAAGGATAGTGAGCATGGACATAAATTGCAGAATAGCTAAACTTTTTTTTTTTTTGGAAAGTTTCCAAACATCTTGTTCTGTTGTTGCCATCTAGTAGCTTATTGTAAAACATTGATGGGGGTTTGAAAGACAAATGATAAATGCAGAAAGAATGAGAGACTGAGTAGTACATGGTATATTAGTGTTTTCCTTCAAACATATTCATGCTTTTGATTCCCAAACCGTGAGCAAACAAAAGCACTGGACATTATTCAAGACATTAAGCCCCCTCCATAAATTGGTTATGTGAGATTATTTGAGATTTAAAACACAGATTGAGGTCGATAAATAGTGTTTATTTGGTTGGATTGTACTTGTTGATAACCAATTAATCAAACAATAGTTTTTTAAATGGATAAAAAAAAAAAAAATGACACAAACATAAAACTCCATGTAAAATAGTACTGAACTTTATTATGACAGCAAAAAAAAGTACTGAATCATAAAAGTATCTAAATAAAATTTTTTTTATATATTAATTATATTAATAAATATAATTATAATTATATAATACATTGTAAATAATAAATATAAATAATAAAGCGCTCTCCATGCACTGTGCTCTCTCCAGGCAGTGTGTGCATCAGATGATGAAACTGATGAATTGGTCAAACTCTAGTCACATATAGAGGATGATCTAACAACTAGCAATTATTTTGATAATCGATTAATCAGACAAATAATTTTTCAATTATTCGACCAATTGGCAAAAAATACAATTTGATGTTTTGCTAATTATAACTATATAAAATGCCAATTAAAAGTATTTATGTATAAAAATGTACTTTAAAAAAATGCAAAACCAAATATTGAGGAGTGCAACTGGGTTGTGCTTGGTTGTTTATTTCAGTAAAAACAAACAAATTATTTAATGTATTTAATGGTAATTGCAGATGGCAAGTTAAATAAAATATAATTTAACAATTTTTGTTGAAAAAATAACCAGACATTTTGTTCAGTTGTGAAGATATAAGCATCTTGAATATATAATAAATGTAATTTTGTATAATAATTAAATGATATATGCATGAATTAAATATACAAAGCATTTGAACGTAGTAAAGCCGCAGTACATCATGTTTAAAAACAGATCATTCACTGTTGTAGTAGACAAATGCTATAAAAAGAGAATAGAACAGAGAAACGCAGCAAGCCAACAGGCTTGAATAAATAAAGAGAAAAAAAAAAAAGAATTGGTTTATAAATGCATAAACATTAAAAACCAAAACAGTGACTAAAAAGGTAATCCAACTCACAACTTTCCACACTGTAAGTAAGACACTGATTAGAGTGCTAAAGCACACACATTCTTGACTTATTGGATTTTTGGCACAAAATATGTTTTTATGCTGATTTCTCCCATTTGAAGTATGTAGTCTTAAGAGTGAATAGTGCACACTTTTTCACTGTCTTTGACTTTTTGACAGCTGCTATTCATTGGATTTTCTAGGAATTTAGGTAGTTAATGGCGAAATTCTACTATACCTAATGTTAGGTATAGGGTTATTAGGGCTATTAGGGTTTTGAGTGACCAACATTAATTTAAATTTTCAGTATACATTTTAATGGCCCATAGCTTCCATATCTCACACCCTTATTACCTTCTTACACACATGTCTAAAATGTTTACGGGCAACTGCTTGGCTAAGATTGACAGAAACTATTTCTCAGAAAATTACATTGCTTTTGAGTGTGGAAGAAATCTTTGTATAACTTTGCACACTGATTGCAGATGTGAGGCATCGACATTTCTCCTCTTTAATGTGATCCACATGAGCTGCACTTGGCCAGGGCTAGTTGTATTGTGTAGACAGCTGTTAGGCTTTCTTTTACTGCCACTTAGCAAACAAGAGTCCAACAAAAAAAAGAGATATGGGGAGAGCAAGACAATCACAGCAACCCCCAGCAGAGAATGGCTACTGCCATGAATCAATAGAGAGGACATTTACACGTTCATCATTCTCACTAGCGATTGTTGAGTTTCCAGGATAAGGCGGCTAGAACAGGCATCAGCAAGTGATGTGACCACAAGCTGTTGCAGAATTGAGCCTCTGGCAAACATACGTCTTATGGGCTTTGTTATAAAGCTAGATTTCACTACTGAGATTGCTAATCAGAGCTGAATATTGGAGAACTGGCTTGGAAAAGTAGCAATGCTATGGTTGAACATATTCTTTAATCATGTTAGCCTACAACGTAGAGATACCGTAAATTAGAGTATAACTCTGTGAAAAAATTGTGTGCCATCTCTTGGGTTATTGTTTGACTAGTGTGTATCATGTTGCCGTGATGTACAAAAATTCTGCTAGTTTTATCTTTGTTTTCTCAAACAAGCCACTGGCACTTTGATTAAAAACAAATGCATGTGCTTTTTGTTTACTTTGCTAACATTCTCAAAGTAAAATTAGGTCATCTTCTGTGTATTAAATGTATGTGTTACTGGATTAACCTTATTTATTGGCATGATTAGAGCATTTTATTTTCCTAAAAAAATGTAAAATTAATGTTTACAAATATTTGGGGTAAAAATATTGGGAATGCTTTTAAAATTTCTACACACGGTTGTAAAGACAAAAAATATACTTCCAAATTTGAACCAGTGGTGGCAGTCAGCATAGGCAAGAACTTGGCCCAAATCTGGTCAGAATGTTCGATTGGCCGTCTTCAATCAGTCTACGATTTCACCTTTTACTTTATGCTTATTATGGTTAAACGGACTACTATAGACACTTGAGCCATATAAGAAAATAATAAGAAAAGTAGCATAATAAACTGGTGACTATCCATCTTTGAGGTTATACTTACTAATGAAAGGTAAGGGTGCAAGAGAACCACAAAGAAAACAATAAAATATCACATTTTAACAAAGTGGCTTAAAATTAAAAGCTTAAAAACAAAACCTTAAAACAAAACACTAATAAGAACGGTAATACCAATCCCATACATTCTGAAAAGAGTGAGTATGACATAGAGTGAAATGCTGTTTTTGACTGTCTGACTGGTAAACATGAAAAGAAATGCAATATAAAGCTAGAAATAAAAGAGTAAAGTAATGCAATATATACACACACACACACACACACACACACACAGGAAAACAAAAAGTATATATATTTATAATGTATATACATATACATGAATTAAACAGAAGGGATGGATCTATAGAATCTACAGAAGTACAGATTAAAGTGACCAGTATAATTCTAGTGATTATTATTATATTACATCATAATAGATCATATATTAGATTATGGTTATTGTCAATTTTTTATACAGTCTGAGATTTGAGTTTAAGATTTTGTTGCAGATTTTGAGAAATTGCTTGCATATAAAAAGAGGACATATTTATGAGAATAATGTGTTTCTCAAATTAAAAAATTTGAAATATTTTGTAATGGGTACCAATAATTTTTTTTTTTTTAGAAGACTACAATGTCAACAACAATGTGCATCATTCTGTGTGTCTCAAATGACACACAGTCCTTCACTAATGATGAAGACTGTCCTGATATTTGTCCATTTGGAGACACTACAGTTTAAATGATCAGAAAAGACATTACATGTTCCATGGAAGGCAATTATCTACAAGTGTAGAAAATGGGACATCACCATAGGAAGTGCAGGGCAACTCTCTAAGATAGACCAGTAGATGTGATAAAAGCTTATTAAAGAGGCTGCCAAGAGACCTACAGCAGCATTAAAGTAGCTGCAGAAATGTAGAGCAAGTACTGGTTTACTCTAGATTATTTGTAAATTAATTGCAAGCAGATTTTAATGGGGAAATGAATGCCTAATTTAAACATAACTCACTCTAAAGCATGTACCAAAATGCATTATAGTCTGCTGAGACCAAGGTAGAACATTTTGGGCAGAAATCTAAAAGATATATTTAACACAATACAAATCATCACATAAAAAACACCGACCTCACAGTGAAGCATGGCTTAACACCACCATGCTATAGGACTGCTTCTCTGAGCTCCAATCAAGACAGAAGGAATCATGTTCCTCACAGTTATTTCACTCTGATCTTTTCAATACTAATTTCTTCCCATGTGGAGACCTTTGCTGCTTTAGCAGGCCAGATTTTTTATCCAGTAGAATTGGTCCCATTATCATTATATAAATGAGGCTCTAATGATAATTTGCTGTGTTTGAGTTCTGGTTCAGTTCTTTTGCTTTAAAAAGTGTGTAAAGCAACAATGTGTCCTAATAAACAAATAAACAAATTCCCTTGCTGCAGGAGACATTTTTATGTTTTTAATTTAATGGGGATTCAAGTGCTATAGATGGATACAATTCTTTTCAGCAAAAAAGCCTATGAATTAAAAATTCAGAATTATTATTTTTTTTTTTATAATTTTATTTTTTTTTTTAACAAAACTAATTTTTTATATGCAGGGCATTCTTTTAATTTTACCTTCATTAACAAAATTATAAATAACTCTCTAGTTGCCACATAAGGTATGATAGCGACCACCACTGATGCCATGTCAACCACCTAGCGAACACTCACAGCACCCTAGCAACACCAGGGAATTGCTTAGCCTGTGTGGACACTCAGCATTTTCTTTAGAAAATATATTTTTCTTAACATATTTTATTATAAAATTTATTTTATTTTTCTACTTTTAATCTGCTTTGACTCAGTGTTCAGCTTACTTCATTTCACTTTGAATGTTGTGTTTCACACAATGATTTTTTTTTTTAAACAGTGTTGGCTTGAAATTGTCATCACTAAACTCTAGGAGAGGTAAAGTTATATTAATATTTGAGAAAGCAATTCAGCATTGTTACATTCTTCTTCATTATATAAGAAAAAAAGGAAGTACGTTGGAAATGCAGAAAATGTACATTTAAAATGATTTCTGGACTTTAAAGTCTGCACTTAATACATTTCCCCAAATGTCAGAGGCAGTTTAAAACACTCTGCACAAGCATGTATGTTTTTGATGGAAAATCATTATCAGGGATATTCGGGCCTGTGATTATATTTCTAATCCCAGCAGTGTGACCTGTGAGATGTGACTGAAAGTGATGACCTGTAGTTTAGTGTCAGCTATTTTTGCTCTACTCTCATATTTTCAGTATCTTTTATAAAAGACTACAAGGACCTCATCAGACCATGAAGCTCTCCAAATTGACACTCTTGACCTTTTCTGGTCTGTCCTTGGTGCATGCATGTGCCCTGTACGAATGCTGAACTGTAAGCACCCCATGTGTGTTAGAGAAAGTAAATGTTCTACTTACTGATCTCATTTTCTTAATTTATAGTACTGTTTTCTGATTCTGCTGTTGCATGTTTTTAGCCAGGTGTGAAAAGAAATTGCATTGTCTGTAACTGTTATAGAACAGTTAGTACAGTACAGAAAAAAAACTCCACCTGTAAACAATTTGAACGTTTTTTTTAAATTTTATATATTTGTGATGGTCTTAGTGATTTTGGTGTGTATTTGTTGACTAGAGCTGTGTGTTAGCTGTGAAAAAAAACAACACTATAAAATGTTTTATTGCATGGGGATTCAAGTGCTATAGATGCATAGACAGTTTTTTCAGCTAATAAAGTCTATGATTAAAAAAGAAATTAATATTATTACAGGATTACACCGATTCTGAACAGATGAAAACTGGATTGCATTTGATTGTAAATAATTCATTTAGAAGCATAGCTTTTTAGCCTTATTTATTCATGCTATGTATTCAGAGCTGATTCCATGCAGTGCATGTGGCATCATAATGTGTGACTAGACAAAGGAAAGGCTAACCAGTGTGTTTGCTTCTGAATAATCAGGTTCTGCTAAAATGTCAGCTTGTAGTCTGAGCCTGGGACACAAACACAAGTCCACTCACCTGTTTTTATGAAATCAGTACAGACCAATCACCAGCAAGCAGGTTCACTGGATTCAAACAAAAAATTGTGACAAATAAAAAAGTTATAAGCATTCAGAAGGGCAAAAATGCTGCTGCTCTCTATTTTTGCCCCCTCCCCAAAGGTTTCCTTCAGTCACTGTATCTCTCTCGCCTGCTTTGTGCTTCATCACCTGGAACAGATTGTTGGCATCAGCACTAACCTTTCATATCAGCCCCATCACCTCTGGGGTACTAAGTGGTCAGCAGAGAGGAAGGGCAAGAGAGTCTGGGGTGTGTGTGTGTGTGTGTGTGTGTGTGTGTGTGTG
>JAAIIK010000173.1:131525-159660 GCA_014706435.1 Silurus glanis
TGTCAGAGGAACCGTGGGTTACCATGGCACCGTCATAGGCAGTCGGATGCAGTACGACCTCCTTCTTGCGGCCAGGCGGCGGTGCAACGTCCCTTTCGCGGCCAGGCGGCGGTTCGATGTCCCTTTCGCGGTCAGGCGGCGGTTCGACGTCCCCTTCGCAGCCAGGTGACGATGCAACGTCACCCTCGGCGGGACACTGGAGCCGAGTGGAGCGTTCTGAGGAGCCCAGGAGCAGAGTGGAGCTCTCGGGGAAACTCTGGAGCGGAGCTGAGCTCACCTGGGGTCTCTGGAGCGGAACTGAGCTTTCCGGGAGGTCCTGGAGAGGAACTGAGCTCTCCTTGAAGCCCTGAGCTCTCCTTGGGGGTCCTGGGGTGGAGCTGCGCTCACCTGGAGGCCCTGGGGCGGAGCTGTGCTCTCTTGGAGGTCCTGGAGCAGGGTGAGGATCTCCTGGAGGCCCTGGGGCGGAGCGGAGCCGTCCTGGAGGGCCTGGAGCAGGGTGGAGATCCCCCGGAGCGCCTGGGGCGGAGCGGAGCACTCTGGGAAACTCTGGTGCTGAACGGAGCTCTCCGGGAAACACTGGAGCGGACCCGTGCTCTCGGGAGCGGGAGAGAGATGGTGGAGATCCGCGGTGACCATCCCTAGTTCCCTGGTGAGAAGCCGGATAAACCGGGCGCACGAGCTGAATTCGCCTCCAGTCGCGCTCCACAACTCACTGGCCAGAGAGAGGGATTCTCCAGACAGTAGAGAAATGTGGAGCGCGATTTTGCCTGCTTCAGTGGGGTAAGAGGATGAATAAACGTCCATGTATTCACCAACGCTCCGTATAAATCCGCCCCACTCTGTCATATTGCCGGAAAAGTGGGCCGGGAATTCCATCAGACTCGCAGGGGCGCGTGCTTCCGGGAGTTTCCAGAGGCGGAGCTTGGCCGTCGCTTCATCGTGGCACAGCGAATCCTCCATCCGAGGTTTTGATCGCGCCGGGACCACGGCAGCAACCCGATCATATCCCTGTCTTCTTTTTCCTTCCTTCCTTCCTTCCTTTTTTTTTTATTTTATTTTTTTTATTCCTTTTCAGGAGTTCCGTTATTCTGTCAGGTTGCGAGCGAAACAGAAGGCGGAAGCCGGAGTACAGCTCGCTCGGGTTTTAATGACAAGTGTGAGGGGGAGAGATACACACGAGCACACACACGCGCACACACACACACACACACACACACACACACACACACACACATGCATTTGGCAGTCCTTCGTTTGAGAGTGTCCGAGGTGCGCTTTGGGAGAAGCGTAGCTGACCCGAGATGCGCGGGGAGGAGAAGCGCAGCTGGGACGGGATTGTGGAGTCCGAATGGAACGGAATAATAGAGTCCTGTGTGAAAACCGAAACACGAAAACATAGACCACACGTAAAGTCCAACACATACATAGAACCCACACATTTAATAACGAACAAGGGAGGGAGTGAAAGTGAGGAGCTTATGTAGAAGCGGGGTGGAGTGATGATGAGCCTCAGGTGTGCGTGATTAAGCCTGAAGCTCCAGAGAGAGCGGAGGCATGAGTGACAACAAGCCCCAGGTGTGTGTGGTTAAGCCTGGAGCTCCAGGGAGAGCGGAGGCATGAGAGCCACAAAAGGGGGCGTGGCAGGTGGATCCCTGACAACTGCATTATATTAGCAAAGCCAAACATTTGTGGTAATCATATTAATTGTTTTTGATGGTGTTGACTTATACACCAGATCAGTACATTTGATGCTAAGCCTAGGATTATAGATGTGCTTCAGCCATGTCACCAGAGTCACTGCAGGCGAACGTTCAGCCATGTTTCATTTTATTCTGAAGTGCACTTCCACACCTAGTGGTTTGTCTGCACACTGCATGCATGTGAATGGTACTTAAGACTCTTATTTCAGTTTCATGTTGAAAATAAGAAATAGTGGTTTTAGTGCTTTCCTGCCTTGGATACAGAAATGTATGTTCCCACATAGATATCAGGAGCTATTATTAATCTGAGCACAAGTTCACTTTTAGTTGATCATAATCATATGGTTTTCTACAAATAGCTTAGTAGTCTGGGGAAAGTGTGTGTTTGTGGGCTCTTTCCCTTGTTTATGATGTGAAACAGAACTTTTATATAAAGAGTTTGCTATAATAAAATAATAACAAAGGTTTCCATGGAATCATGGAAATATTACTTTGATAATGTTATTTTTAAACTGGGCATTTCTGAGATCTGTGCAGTTTATCTTGTGCCTCAGCCTATTTATCAAAAGTGCCACATTTTCCATAGTTAAAGGTCATGTGAAAATCATCCATGTAGCTCAGTAAGGTTCATATGAAATGTTTAAAATACATCAATTCAATTCACTTTTATTTGTGTAGCACTTTTAATAACAACTTTGGTTGAAAACCTGACTATGGCTTAAATGTCTTATTTAGTAGGTTTTTTACTTCCTGATGTTGTTTTTGGGTGAGAATAGTTTACCCACATAATTAGAAAACACAGAGCAGGTTTTGATTTGACTGACTTGGTCATTTTGTACTAATTCTGACAGTTAAAGGAAACTCTTTTTTTTTTGTAATGTTACAGCCTTAATCCAAAATGGATTAAATTCATTATATTCCTCAAATTTCTACAAACAATACCCCATAATGACAACGTGGAAGAAGTTTGTTTAAAATCTTTGCAAATTTATAAAAAAGAAAAAAAAAAAAAGAAAAAAATCATGTGCATAAATATTCACAGCCTTTGCCATGACACTCAAAATTGAGCTCAGGTGCATCCTGTTTCCACTGATCATCCTTAAGATACAACTTGTTTGGAGTCTATCTGTGGTCAATTCAGTTGATTGGACATGATTTGCAACTTTCTATATGAGGTCCCACAGTTAACAGTGCATGTCAAAGCACAAACCAAGCCATGAAGAGGAGACCACCCCTCACCACTGAAGCAAACAAAGACCTGGCTGATGACCCCAACACCTTCTACTGCAGGCTTGAGAACAATATCTTCACACCTCTCATCCAACCCATCCCACTGACTGCCCCCATCACACCTCTGGAAACCCATCTAACAACTGTTCGGCTCAAGTTGCGCTCACGATTTGTGAAGAGGCTGTGAATCGACTCTTTCAGAGACAGAAGACAAGGAAAGCTTCCGACCCAGGTGTCTCTCCCTCCTGTCTCAAAGCAAGTGCTGACCAACTGGCTCCTATCTCCACCTATATCTTGAACAGATCACTGGATCTGTGTGTGGTCCCCTCCTGCTTTAAACTCTCCACAATCATCCCACATTCACAATCATCCCCAAGAAACCCTCCATCACTGGACAAAATGACTACAGGCCTGTCATTCTGACATCTGTTGTCATGAAGACCTTTGAGCAGCTGGTATTTGCCCACCTACAGTCTGTAACAGAACAGCTGCTGGATCCCTTACAGTTTGCCTACTGAGCAAACAGATCGGTGGATGATGCAGTCAACATGGGGCTGCACTACATTCTGCAACACCTAGACTGCCCACGGACATATGCCCGAATTCTATTTGTCGACTTCAGTTCGGCTTTGAATAATTCCGGAAATTCTCCACTTCAAACTCCTAAAACTCACTATAACCCCTGCCACCTGTCAGTAGATCACCACTTTCCTGACAGGCAGGAAACAACAGATGAGACTGGGGAGTATTACCTCCAGTATTCAGACAGTCAGCACTGGTGCTCCTCAGGGATGTGTCCTTTCCCCACCTCTCTTTTCCCGCTACACTAATGACTGCACGTTAAGTAACCCAACTGTAAAACTCCTGAAATTTTCAAATGATACTACGCTCATCGGACTCATCCAAGATGGCGACGAGTCTGCATATCAGCAGGAGGTGAAGCGGCTAGTGCTATGTGCAGTCAGAACAGCCTAGAGCTAAACACACTCAAAACTGTGGAGATGATAGCGGACTTCAGGAAATACCCATCAACACTACTACCCCTCACAATATCCAACAGCCCTGTGTGTCATCTGTGGAGACCTTCAAATTTCTGGGCACTACTATTTCCCAAGACCTGAAATGGGAGTCCAACATAAACTCCATTCTCAAAAAGGCCTAGCAGAGGATGTTCTTTCTATGCCAATTAAGAAAGTATTGTCTGCCAGGAGCTGTTTTGCAGTTCTACACTGCAGTCATTGAATCTGTCCTGTGCACATCCATCACCATCTGGTTTGGAGAAGCAACAAAACAGGACAGGAAAAGACTGCAACACACAGTTAAAACAGCAGAAAAATATCATTGGTGCTCCCCTGCCCATTCTCCAGGATTTGTACCATACAAGAACCAGAAGAACTGAGAAGACCATGAAACACAAAAATGTAACTCTTTGGCCTGAATTCCAAGCATCATGTCTGGAGGAAACCAGGCACCGCTCATCACCTGGTTAATACCATCCCTACAGTGAAGCATGGTGGTGGCAGCATCATGCTGTGGGAATGTATTTCAGCTGCAGGAACTGGGAGACTGGTCAGGATCGAGGGAAAGATTAATGCAGCAATGACCACAGACATCCTTGATGAAAACCATAGTGCTCTGGACCACAGACTGGGGCGACAGTTCATCTTCCAACAGGACAACGACCCTAAGCACACAGCCAAGATAACAAAGGAGTGGCTACAGGATGACTCTGTGAATGTCCTTGAGTTTCCCAACCAGAGCACAGACATTAACGTGATTGAACATCTATGGAGAAAATGGCATATCATCTGAAAATGGCTGTTCACCGACACTCCCCATTCAACCTGATGGAGCTTGAGAGGTTCTGCAAAGAAGAATGGGAGAAACTGCCCAAAAAATCGGTGTGTCAAGCTTGTAGCATCAAACTCAAAAAGACTTGAGTCTGTAATTGGTGTCAAAAGCATTGAGTAAAAACTGTGAATACTTATGTACCGTATTTTTCGGACTATAAGCCGCTACTTTTTTCCCACGTTTTGAACCCCGCGGCTTAAACAACGAAGCGGCTAATATATGGATGTTTCCTGGGTTTTTCTCGGTTTCACAAACTTCAAGCCAAAAAACTGAGCGACATAATATTAGACCAATGAAATTTCCGAACGGAAATGAAAAAACGCACCTCACCTGTGTTCTGAGCTGCACGGCATCGGGAGAAAAAACTTTCACCGGTGTTGATTTTTAAACGCACGACGATGCCAAAAGATAAACTCCCCAGAGAAATACAGTGGTACCTTGACCTACGAGTCTAATTCGTTCCGTGGACGAGCTTGTATCTCAATTTGCTCGCACATCAAATCAGTTTTCCATATTGAAAATACTTAAAATGGCATTAATCCGTTCCAACCCTCAAAATGACACCCCGTTTTTATGTTTCATGTTATTAAATTGGAAAATAAATTTCTAACTAACAAATCTTGTATAAAAACATAATAGAAAGAGTATGTAAAGATATAATAAGGTTTTATTCAGTGTATTTTCCTTGGAGATGAGACGACTTGAGCTAACGAAAACGCTGGTGTGTGTGTGTGTGTGTGTGTGTGTGTGTGTGTGTGTGTGTGTGTGTGTGTGTGTGTGTGTGTGTGTGGAGGGGGGGTAGAGGTGATAAGCGGAGGCGGAGGGAAAACTCGTTTTTTACTATCACTCCTGTACACTACGTATCCCTAAACTTTAAAATTTTTACTTTTTCTTCTTTGCTTATCTTAATTTTCATCACAGTCTTCGCTTTCTGTCTTCGCTTCGCCATCTAGCAGCGGCGTCTCGAGCTCGTACCTCAATTTTTTGCTCGCGTAACAAAGCAAAAAAATTGACCGAGTGACCGCTCGTACCTCAGAAAACTCGTACATTAATGCACTCGTAGGTCAAGGTACCATTGTAGTTGTGAAAGGAAGGAGGAAGACAGTGAATAATGACTTACTTGGTAGGCTACTGTTTAGATACAAGCCGTTGTAGCGCGTTGAGTCTGGGTGAAGGGAGAGCTCGCTAACTCCAGAACAGAAATCATATAAGCACAGACAGGTTTCCAAAACTCGTGGTTTTTTTTATTTTTCTTGGCAACAGCGTTATGGGTTAGTCAAAGAAACTTAGAAATGAGCATCAGAAAATAATGAGCACATAATCCTCAGTCTCTCACGCACACACACGCAGTAATACCGGAAGAATGCAGTGACATGCTATTCCCAAAATACCGCTCTGCTCTTAAAGGAGCCACAACATATTTCACCCGTTACACCGTGTAACAGACACTCTCTTTTGGTAAAGCCTGTGTAAAGTTCATTAGTTTCAGTGTAGACACCTGCGGCTTATAGACAGGTGCGGCTTATTTATGTTAAAAATAAAAATATTTGTAACATTCAGTGGGTGCGGCTTATATAAGGGTGCGCTTTATAGTCCGGAAATTACGGTACATGCTATATTTTTTAATACATTTGATTTCAAACAAACTTCTTTCATTTTGTCATTTTGGGATATTGATTATAGAATTTTGAGGAAAATAAAGAATTTCATCCATTTTGGAAAAAGGCTGTAACATAACAAAATGTGGAAAAAGTGAAGGGCTCTGAATATTTTCCGGATGCACTGTAATTTTTGATTCAAACCAAATGATTTTTATGAGATCCTAATACATAAACCTATAAAATTCAAAGAGGGTGTACTTTCATTTTCACACGACTGTATGGTTATTTAGCTGTGAGGTGGGGGAGGGTAGACACAAATCCCAAAAAACATCCAAGCTTAACTAAAGTAAGGAGGTGAAGATTGAAAAAATGTAAGTAAACAAGCTAATAGTACATATTAAATACAAGTACAGTCAGAAATAGTTATATTTGAGTAATATTTTCAAACATAAATAATAATGATAATATTCATGATACTGATGAACAAACTAGTTCTGAAAATGGATCTGTTTTAGTGTTATGGTTCAGAGAATTGTATTTGACATGTATTTGAATAGATTTGCATGCATCAGCACTGGACTGATTGTTTACTGATAGTGACATAAAAGACAATAAAAAGGACTATGGTTAGTTGTTCTATTAAATCACACCTTTAATAAATGTTTTAATTTCCTGCCCGCTTTCCTGGTTTGCGTTCAGCAAGAGATGCAAATAGCTTCGCTCATTCTTACAATTTCAAAATTACCCATCACTCCACAGAATTCTGTCTGATTAGCAGTAGAGGTTTAAACATTTAAAATGTGTTTTCATGTTTACATGAGCTAGCGATTAGTTTTATACTGCAGCACAGTATAGTATCAGAACACAATTGTCATTTAATCAGAAAACTTTATTGGTCCCACAGGAAAGTTGTTGGCTTCCAGTTGCTCACAATAAAATTAAAGTAAAATAAACAAAAGAAATGTCAAATAAAATATACTTCTTCTTCTCTGCTCTTGTTAGGGGTCGCTGTAGCAGATCATCCGTCTCCATTCTACCCTGTGTTCTACTTCTACCTCTTTTAAACCAACTACCCGCATGTCTTCCTTTACCACATCCATAAACCTTCTTTCTGACCTTCCTCTTTTCCTCCTTCCTGGTGGCTCCATCCTCAGCATTCTCCTACTGATATACCCCATGTCCCTCCTCTGCACATGTCCAAACCATCTCAATCTCGCCTCCCTCACCTTGTCACCAAAACGTCCTACATGCGCTCTCCCTATAATAAACTAATTTCTAATCCTGTCCATCGTCATCACTCCCAAAAGCCTCAACATCTTCAGCTCTGCTACCTGCAGCTCCACTTCCTGCCTTTTACTCAATGCCACTGTCTCTAATCCATACAACATCGCAGGTCTCACCACAGTCCTATAAACTTTCCCTTTCATTCTTGCAGATACCCTTCTATCACAAATCACTCCTGCTATCACTCTTCTCCACCCACTCCACCCTGCCTGCACTATTTTCTTCACTTCTCTAACACACTCTCCATTACTTTGCACTGTTGACCCAAGGTACCTGAACTCCTCCACCTTCACCACCTCTTCTCCCTGCAACCGCACCACTCCACTGCCCTCCCTCTCATTCACACACTTGTACTCTGTCTTACTCCTACTGACTTTCATTCCTCTTCTCTCCAGCGTGTACCTCCACCTCTCCAGGCTCTTCTCAACCTGCTCCCTACTCTCCCCACAAATCACAATATTATTAGCATCTTAGTCCAGGGAGACTCCTGTCTGACCTTGTCCGTCAACCTGTTCATCACCACTGCAAACAGGAAAGGGCTTAGAGCCGATCCTTGATGCAGTTCAACCTCCACCTTAAAACAGCCGTTCCTACTGCACACTTCACTGCTGTCACACTGTCCTCATACATGTCCTGCACCACCCTCACATACTTCTCTGACACGCCTGACTTCCTCATACAATACCACAACTCCTCTCTTGGCACTCCGTTGTACACTTTCTCTAAATCCACAAATACACAATGCAATTCCTTCTGACCTTCTCTATACTTCTCCATCAACATTCTCAAAGCAAATAAAGCATCTGTAGTGCTCTTCTTCGGCATGAAACCATACTGTTGCTCACAGATGGTCACCTCTTCTCTTAGCCTGGCTTCCACTACTCTTTCCCATAACTTCATTGTGTGACTGATCAACTTTCAGAATTTTCCAGAATTTTTGAAGGCTGTCTTAAATAGCTGCTCTCATTCCCTCCTTACTAATCTCATGCACTTCCTGCTTCAACATCTTCACATCGTCCAACCATTTCTCTCTCTTTTTTTCCTCATTCATCATTTGCTCAAAATGCTTGCTCCATTTTATCAACACACTCTTATCACTAGTCAACACATTTCCATCTCCATCCTTAATTGCTCTAACTTGCAGCACATCCTTCTCAGCTCGGTCCCTCTGCCTGGCCAATCGATACAAATAAAATAAAATATACTTATTGGGTTATATACAGTATTTAAGTATAGATGTTATACAATCAATGAATTTAACACTTAGAGGAAGGAGTTCAATCAATCAATCAAGTTTTATTTATATAGCGCCTTACAGCAACCAAAAGGAGCACAAGGCACTTTCCAGTAAAAAAGTAAAATTAACAAAGACATTAGACAATAAAAATATAAGAAATATAAAAATTTTAAAATATAAGAACACAATATATATGTAAAATAGCAGTTGAATCAGGGCTACGTGTTAAACGCTTGTATGAAATAAAAAAGTTTTCAACTGCGATTTAAAAACACTCAGCACAGTGATGGATCGAATGTGAGCTGGGAGAGCGTTCCACAGCTTTGGTCCCTGGATGGCAAATGACCGGCCTCTAAACTTTTTACATCTGTATTTAGGAATGACCAGAGAGGTAAGTCCAGAGGAACGGAGAGTTCTGGCTGATTGGTAAACTGTTATTAATTCGGTGAGGTAGGCCGGGGCAAGACCATTGATGGCCTTGAAAATGAACAACAAAACCTTATACTCCACCCTATACCGCACCGGAAGCCAGTGAAGCGAGCGGAGGACCGGGGTGATGTGTGAGCGTTTTGAGGTGTTGGTGAGAAGACGTGCTGCCGCGTTTTGCACCATTTGGAGCCGACTGAGAAGAGAATGATTAAGTCCAATGTAGAGAGCGTTGCAGTAGTCAATCCTCGAGCTGATGAAGGCATGTACAGCTTTTTCAAGGTCAGCTTGGGACAAAAATGGTTTTACCTTGCTGAGGAGTCTTAGCTGGTAAAAGCTCGCCTTCACTACTGCACTGATCTGTTTCTCGAATAGCATACTTTGGTCAAAAATAACACCCAGGTTACGCACGGTAGGCGCAAACTGAGGTGTTAGAGGACCAAAACTCAGAGAACTGCTGGGTGAGTCCGGGCTAAACAGCTAGCTGTGTGTAAATGATCATTATCAATGACCAAATGGTTTAAACATGCACGACTGACTTACGTATTTACACCAAATGTACATTCACATTACTCTTCACATTCACCACTTTACCTCTCACTTTACCCCTCACACTTACATTTTTAGTTCTCACTTTACCCCTCACATTCACCACTTTACCTCTCACTTTACCTCCTACTTCCACCTCTTTACCTCTCACTTTACCCCTCATATTCACCTCGTTACCTCTCACTTTACCCCTCACATTTACCACTTTACCTCTCACTTTAGCGCTCACAATAACCACTTTTCCTCCAACTTTTAATTCTTTAACATTTACATTCACCACTTTACCTCTTACTTTTTCCCTCACATTCACCACTTTACCCCTCTCTTTACCTCTCACATTCATCACTTTACCTCAAACATAACCCTCACATTGACCACTTTACCTCTTTCATTGACCACTTTACCTCTCACTTTACCCCTCACATTCTCCATTTTATGTCTCACTTTACCCCGCACATTCACCACTGTTCCTCTCACATTTACCCCTCACATTCACCACTTTACCTCACTTTAGCTCTCACATTCACCACTTTACCTCACTTTAGCTCTCACATTCACCACTTTACCTCACTTTAGCTCTCACATTCACCACTTTACCTCACTTTACCCCTCACATTCACCAATTGTTAGATTTTTATCATGCCCAAACGAAACTTAATTCTTGTAGAGGTTTTCCATACGACCTGCGATGCCCGTAGTGCCTTTCTGATATCAGGGAAGAATCACACCGCACACAGCAAATGTTCTTCTTCGGTTTATTGCAGGCAGCATACACATATATATATATATATATACACACATTGGAAAGAAAGCTGACCTAAAGTTGTTTCCTGTTTAGACAAGAGGATATACTAGCCGGAGATGTGTGAGACCAGATAAGACTCCCTCTACAACATACTAACATCGTGACTATCCTATAGACACTGAACAGACAAAGGAATGTGTGCAAAGCAGTGTGAGAACAGTCTTAACACTAACAATGGCCACTTTAAATCATTTATGATTTAGCATCACAAACCAAAACATAGGATGTTCTCCCTGGGAACAGAATCGGTGACATAAACTGCAAATGAAAAAATAAAGACAAACAAAAACATACAGATTCCATTTCATTCCGTCCCTACATGCATATAATCCTTCATCACCACTCCAATCGAGGCCTTTATGGCCTGTCTTACCATCATCATCAAACATGGCAACATAGAAAGTACAATTCCAACAATCAATACAAGAATCATTCCTAAAACAAAATAGTGTTCAACACTCATAAACAAACTCTTAATCTTCTCAAAAAAACTTTGTCAGCAGTTGTTTCACGTTCTCCAAGACGTCATGAGACAATTGTTTCTCAGTGCTTGTTCAATATGTCTATTAGTATTATCAGGTATACGTAACAGTTTCTTCTCACTGAATTATGTATTCAAAGAGAATAAAAAAGATTCGGAGTCTAATTACAACTATGCACATATTGGTATAGAATTTAGACCTAGAGCAGGTATCAGGGTAAGCTAAACAAAATAGTCGAGTGAGTCAGATCTTCACCCCGGAGGTGGCGCCCTTTCTACTATAAAGAACGTATCTTTCCGTGGGCTCTCAAATGTTTCAGCCCTGAATACTCACTTAGGTAGGCTTCTTAGGCCAACAGACCAATTAGTGCACAGATTAAGTGGGTGCTGTTTTGATCCTGCTTGCGTGTATCCACTGTGGCTAATAATCAGTCAGAACTCCAGTTCTGGTTACAGCTAGAACAGTCCCTGGACCCAGATACTTCCACTCACAGACCTTGGTAGGCTTCAGACTTTGTATCAGGACCTGCTGATTAGGCACAAAAGGTTGTGTTGGCTTTTCTGTTGGCAGAGGAAGAGTTAGTGAGACATCAGCACTAATAGAATTACATTTTTTAACCAGGGCAGAAACGTAGTCGTCCACCATTACTTCCAGGTTACCTAAGGAAGAAATGCCAGTGTGTCCCCTGACCCATGAGGTCGGGAAAGGCCGGCCCATTAGAATTTCAAAAGGTGTAGTAGTTTTAGTAGTTGAAGATGGGGTCATTCTCATTTCTGTGAGTACTGCCGGGAGAACAAAAGTCCAATTTCGGCCTGTTTCAATGTAGGCTTTAGTAACACGTTCCCTAATGGTTCTGTTCGTTCTCTCTACCACTCCAGCTGACTGTGGGTGATAGGGAATATTAAAATAACAGTCAATTGCTAAGCTTTTAGCCAAAATTTGTGTTACCTTTGAAGCAAAAGATGTGCCGTTATCACTTTTAATCACACTAGGAATACCAAACCTAGAGATGATCTCTTTCGTTAATATTTTGACAACCGTTTTAGCATTCTCTGTCACACATGCAAATGCTTCTGGCCACTTACTGAATCTATCAAATATAACCAACAGGTTTCTCAAATTTCCTACTGGTGGCATATGTGTAACTATGGCCACTTTGGCAGGGAGTTGAACAGCTTTTAAAAGGTAGTCTATGAGATTAAAATGTGCTATGGGCTTTCCATCAGCTGTTTTAAAGTCTCTTTGCTTCCATGTTTCGGCAAAATCATGCACAACACCATAAGCATACTTGGAATCAGTGTATATAGTCACAACTTTACCTTCAGACAACTGACATGCTCTTGTAAGTGCCACCAACTCTGCAGCTTGTGCTGATGTGTATGGTAATGATTTAGCTTCAACTATTACATCAGGTAACCTTTCAACCGCATATCCACATAAATACACATCAGAGTGTTTTGAACATGAACCATCTACATATAGGCAATCCCCCTCTTCCAGGGCTGTATCTAAAAGATCGGGCCTACAAGAGGTCTCTTGTTCAATGTGTTTAAGGCAATCATGTGCGTCATCAAAACCATCTAAGTCAATATCGTCTAGCAGATCACGCAGAGCTACTACAGCTGAATGCGGCTGAGAAGAAGGCTTAATAGTTAAGTTTTCCGTTGCCAAGAGTGTGGTTTCATAACCAGATCTACGTTGTGTTGTCATATGTTGTGTGTTGAGGTTGTGTAAAATAGCTGTTACCTGATGTGAGGTGTACAGTATCAAAGGATGTGACAGCACCGTTTTCTCAGCATCCCGGACCATCAGAGCTGCAGCAGCCACTGCACGCAAGCAACCCTTGTGCTATGTTGTCTAAAGATTTGGAAAGATACGCAACAGGGCGATATCTGTCACCGTGTTTCTGGGCTAGGATCCCCGCAGCCGTACCACCACGTTTGTGCACATAGAGGTGAAATGTCTAAGCATAATTCGGCTGATGAGTCAACGAAACCCTGAGGAAGACTCAGAATGAGAATTGACGTCTCCTGTAGGCAAATGCAAAAAGCGTCTGCGTCTCTGAGGCCAAAGGGACACTGAAAAATCACAGTAAAAAATCTGTGAGTCGCTGGTATAGAGTTAACAATGGTAGCTACATCGGGCACCAAAGGAGCTAACGGAATAACTATTTTATTAATCTCTCGTAAATCTTGTGTTAGCCTCCAGCATATCTGCCTTCAAGACGGGATTAATTGGTGTGTTATAAGGTGAATGTGTCTCGATCAAAACACCTTGTGCCAATAAATTGTCAATAACTGGAGCAATGCCAACATTCTTCTCTTTCGACAATGGATATTGTTTAACGGATAACAAATCCGTTAAATGGATATTGTCATGAGTGCATGATACGGTTTTACCTGGATTAAACCTGCCTCGTCTTTGTGAGCGGCCCATAATTTAGGGTTAACTTCACCAAAATTTGGTTCATCAGGCAGGACCTCTGTACTACCCTGGAAGAAATCTTCCGGATGTGGCTGTGGCTCGGTTGAGAAGGAAAAGACAGAAGAAAAAGACAGTGAGACATTGGTTTCAAAATTCCATTCCCATTTTATGCATCATATCTTTTCCTAAAGGGTTTAAAGGCGAGTTTGAAATTATTGTAAAGCTATGATAAAAATTTGTACCAGTCGGTGTCACCACAGGCAAAAGGTGAGTCACAGGACATGAAATTGGAACTCTATCTATTCCCTAATAGATGAACTTCCCCTTTTTCCTAGGACCTCCTCCTTGAGTTTTGTGCTGAGGCTGGAATGCACCACTTCCTGTTGCAGTGAAGAGCTTAACGGGTTAACAAAACCTGGAGTAGAGCAGAAACCTCTAGCAGCATCTAAATCTCTAGGAAAAAGTATCTAGATATGACACAATTTCACTCCATAATGCCAAATGGTCTAAATAAGGATTAGTCCAGTAACCGGCACAATTTCTATACATCCAATCTTTGGGATTTTCTTCCGGCAATGGGCGAGAAATGTCATGACCCATCTTCTTAACACAGAACAAAGAACAGACACACAACACATAACACTCAGACAATACAGCTGCACTAGGCACCAGGGGGATCGCAGTCTTCAAACAAAAAAAGTAATCCAGTCTCTCTAATTGGATCACAAATTTTGTAAGTTAGGAGAAAAAAATAGACTATAAAGCCAAAACAAAATTGGTCTTTTGAAAATTTTGAAAGTCTTTTCAAAATGTCAGTTTTTCTTTAGTTCCTTTTCTCTTTTCTCTCTCTCTCTTTTTTATTTATTTTTATTTTTTTAAATCAATTAATTTATTCATTTATCAATTTTTTTCGGGCATATAAAAAATATCGTAGATTGTTTTGGATACTTCAGACAATATCGCCTATATTAGACAGACCGTAAAAAACATCTTCTAATCTTGCATCTTACGTCTAAGGTGAGGAAAACATTGTCGCGACGAAATCATCCCACCAAAGGAAATTGTTATCATTAATTAAACAATTAATGCATAACCAAGACACGAACACACATGCAGCCCTATTGGCTGGCAAACGGGACAATCCCCGCAAACGAGGAAGTATCCTAAAACTTACCTTGATGCGTGATCTCGCTTCTGACACCAAAACTGTTCGATTTTTATCATGCCCAAACGAAACTTAATTCTTGGAGAGGTTTTCCATACGACCTGCGATGCCCGTAGTGCCTTTCTGATATCAGGGAAGAATCACACTGCACACAGCAAATGTTCTTCTTCGGTTTATTACAGGCAGCAGACACGTATATATACACACAGAGGAGAGAAAGCTGACCTAAAGTTGTTTCCTGTTTAGACAAGAGGATATACTAGCCGGAGATGTGTGAGCCAGATAAAGACTCCCTGTATACCTTACATACTAACATCGTAAATATTCTATAGACACTGAACAGACAAAGGAATGTGTGCAAAGCAGTGTGAGAACAGTCTTAACACTAACACCAATTTACCTCTCACTTTACCAATCACATTCACCACATTATCTCTCAAATTATCTCTCGCATTCACCACTTTACCTCCCACATTTAGACTAAGCAGACTTATGTAGACCTATAGCAAAAGTTCCGTTTGGTGTCCTGATGATTTGCGTAATTTAAAACACCATCATTACTTTCAAAACATTTACAAGAATATTTTGTCTTCATGCTCTATGTTGAGTTTGGTTTACTAATAATAAACATACAATTGCATAAAGCATCAATATTTGTCCATGCCCATGTTGATTAGAGGGGGAAAAAAAATTATTAATTTAAGGTACATTATATACGTGTGTGTGTGTCTGTGTGTGTGTAATGGTATATGCTGCAAACCTATTTGAATATATATGATAACCTGCACTGCACTGATATAAACTGCATAATTTCCACGCTTATGTCTCTATGTCTTTATGTCACTTCTGTCTTCTATAGCGCTGTGTAATTAGCAATACGCTAATGCTGTTTTTAAAAGTTATCGATTTTGGTTAGATTTATTTGCGGCGCAAAATCACCTGCTGCTATTTTATACTTGCTGCTGTGCATATTTTTACATGTTCATCCCTCACCATGACTAATTCCTTTCTGACAACAAAGGCGATTCTGTGTTTTTCTACTGTGTAATTGGTTTTTAAGAGAAAAGGGGATTTATTCTGTTCATCATGTATGAAGATTATAGGTGTTTGAATGTGCTGAATGGATTTCCTTTCTCTTTTGTGTATGTAAAGGCAAATGGAATTCCTCTGTGATTATACTTTAAGTATGCCCACTGTATGAGCTCCTAAATATGTGAGAAATTAAATGGTTTAGATTTTCCTATGTAGCTGATTAGTTTCTATCTAAAGATTTTGATGCAAGTTTGATTTTTTTGAACATTTAAAGTCATTGAAATCTGTTGAAATGAGTAGGTTTCTCCTCTGAGTGACGTACAGAATAGGGTCAAAGGTCATGAAGTGCCACACTTTAGTGTTATGTAATAAAAGTTAATTGGGAATAGATCCAATCTGTATGTTCTTTGCACCTTTCAGAATGATTGCCAATTTGTGAGCAAATTCTCGAGGGATTTAGCTGCTCCAGTGTTTTGGAAAGGCAGCTACACTAAACACTGGGTTTATGATTTTAAAGTACCTGCTGCTGCTTGCACATTGTCGTGGAATTACATAACAAATGTGTTAATATCCCCAGTCTTAGTCTTGGTTTGCTCAGCCACACAGTGGCGCTACAGTGATTGAAACGAAAAGGTTTTTTACGAACATTGAATGTAAAGTTTGAACTGTTTGTCATAGACTGGTGTCTTATATCACATGCTTGAGATAAAAAAACAGATCATCTTATTTTCTTATCCTTAGATCTCATTACTTTCATTTATTTTAATGAAAAATATTTGTGCCATTTAGAATTTTCTGAAAATAACTACGTTTGCAAACTCTTCCTGAATAATTTTTTCGGGAACTTCAACAAGTCATCACAAAGTTTGGCAAGGAACTTCACACATTTTGACTATTTGCATTTAAGAAATTAAAAATACTGTGATATCTATTAGAATGTAGAAACTGAAAAAGTAAGCTTTAATCTTGGAGTAAAATTAATATCTAATGACAATTCGCTAACTAGTTAGCTTGATTTCTTTTTTTTCTAATTGCTATTTGTATAATTATTGTTGAACCAACATCTAAAATTTAACTAACAGCTACAGGGACTATCTGTCTATTTGATACAAATTATTCATGAATTCTGATTTTCGGAGTATATTTCTACTTACAGAAAGCGTTAAATGCTTAAAAATTAATCCTGTGGTTAATGTGTTCATTTGGGGCATTTAATATAATAATGTTAATGTGGATTACATTAGTCGAGACACTGTAATTGTTCTGGTTCTGTTAATGCTGGTGGAATCCTAGCAGGTTCATTTAGTTTGTTCCATGTGTCCTTCACCAGAAGGCTGGAATGAGCGAGTGTGCAATTTAATGGTACAGAAAAAAAAGGTAAAAGAAAAGAGTTATGGTTATCATTAGGAACTGTTTTTTTTTTTTTTATATCGACTCGATATCCTGCGGTGTGTTATGGTGACCTTTAAATAATGAGTTTGTTGTGTGAGAAGTTGTAGCTTTCTTTTTTAAGTTATTGCTTAAGATTTGAGATATGTGTGTTTTTATGATGTGTGCTTTAATATTTAAATAAATATGTTGTGCTTCTCTAGTAGCACTGACCAGAGTTTTGAAAGTATACTGTAGCTTTAATCATCATTGTAATGCTCAGAATCATTGAGTTAGTAATCCGTTATTCCAGTGCACAGATTCTTAGGTTAGTTTATTAGGCATTAAATATATATTGGGAAGAAACTGTCATAAACCCACAACAGCTTCATTAATGCATTAATTTTTCAGTAACTCTTGTATCCTTCACCTGGTCAGGTGATTCAGGAGCCTGATTCAGATTGAGCCTCATGAATCAGTTTAGATACAAATTAATTTATTTGCCATGTTTTTTGCACCACAAATTTGATATATTAATTGAACTCTAGTTTATAAAATCCATCATGGGTATATATAGATTAATGTATATTTATGTATAAGGAGTTACTGCATGTTATGGGTGCAGGATATATTTGTATACATGTATTTGAACATGCATGCACTTAATTAAACCTCTGTCAAATCCTGTTAATGAAAGCCAGAAGAAATCCATAAATGAAGCAAATAAGACTACCCAGTAAATCAGGACAAAAGAATTGATGACCTCAAAATGACTGTGTGTGTGTGTGTGTGTGTGTGTGTGTGTGTGTGTGTGTGTGCACACAGTAAGTGACAGACAAGATGCTTTCTTTGAGCTCTGCATTTCATGGAGCTTTGTGGGTGTTACTAAATATAAATCAGCTGTGTCTTGAGCTCCCTCAGTAATTTACAGCTGATTGGCGTTCATCAACACACTCATGTCAGAATGAAGAACATTTTTTCATAATGGAATTTTAGTAAATCTGGTTGGGATTGTTAGTTTGATCCAGCAAACTTTCAGTTCTGCACTTTAATGTTTGTTCTTTAACGAGATATGTGCATGTATGCCTACAACTGGAAAACTTTGTTTCTCTACACATAAAGAGCTGCTCATCATCTATTTATAGGAATGTTCTGTGCAACCTCTTTCAATTTACATGCTTCACCTTCATTACAGCAAAATATTAGTTTGAAATATTAGTTTGAAAATTAGTAGAAATAGTTTAGTTCAGTTATCCGTCCCCTGGTGGTCTAGTGGTTAGGATGCGGCCCGGGTTCGATCCCCGGTCAGGGAACCAACCCCAGCCACTCTTAGTGCCGGTCCCAAGCCCGGATAAATGGGAAGGGTTGCGTTAGGAAGGGCATCCAGCGTAAAAACATGTGCCAAATCAAACATGCGGATGATCCGCTGTGGCGACCCCTAATGGGAGAAGCCGAAAGAAAGTTTTTATTAGTTTAGTTCAGTTATCCACACAGAAATGTGCAGGTCAAAAAGGTCAAACCATGAAGAAGTGTGGCATAAAACTCAACAGAAACATGTAAAAAGTAACTGAAATGAAATTAGATTCGATAGTCAAGTCAAGTAGTCATTTGTACTATACACAGTGGTACACAGTACAAAGTAAAAAAAAAAAATTATATAAAAAAAAAAAAATTTTATATTTAATAAATATATAATTATATTTATATATATATAAAATATTGTTTGGTAGATATTTTTATATCTATAAAGAGCTGATTGCTTGATATCCAAAAGCATTATTGTTATTTTTAGTTGTAGCAGTAGTAGAAGTAGTTTTATTGCAATTTTAACTTTCTCTGTAATGCAGAGGTGTAAAGAGTAGCTGAGTAGCTGCTTCTCATAGTGTTTGGAATTCATTTCCAGCTCTTTTTGGACTGAAAATCAGGTCAGCGGTGCTAAAAAGTCGCTCACAGGCAGCAGATGTACATAGATGTACACAGATTGTATCATAAATGTAGTACAGTGTAAAAGTTGATTATATCTTTAATACTCTCTAAAATTAGAAAGTAGCCAAAAAATTACTTAAGTACAGTGAAGTTCATTTATTCAAATACTTTACACCACTGATGTACAAACCCGATTCCAAAAAAGTTGGGATACTGTACAAATTGTGAATAAAATAGGAATGAAATAATTTACAAATTTCAATCTCATAAACTTATATTTTATTCACAATAGAATATAGATAAAATATCAAATGTTGAAAGTGAGACATTTTGAAATGTCATGCCAAATATTGGCTCATTTTGGATTTCATGAGAGCTACACATTCCAAAAAAGTTGGGACAGGTAGCAATAAGAGGCCGGAAAAGTTAAATGTACATATAAGGAACAGCTGGAGGACCAATTTGCAACTTATTAGGTCAACTGACAACATGATTGGGTATAAAAAAGCCTCTCAGAGTAGCAGTGTCTCTCAGAAGTCAAGATGGGCAGAGGATCACCATTTCCCCCAATGCTGTGGCCAAAAATTGTGGAGCAATATCAGAAAGGAGTTTCTCAGAGAAAAATTGCAAAGAGTTTGAAGTTCTCATCATCTACAGTGCATAATATCATCCAAAGATTCAGAGAATTTGGAACAATCTCTGTGCGTAAGGATGAAGGCCGGAAAACCATACTGGATGCCCGTGATCTTCAGGCCCTTAGACGGCGCTGCATCACATACAGGAATGCTACTGTAATGGAAAACACATCATGGGCTCAGGAATACTTCCAGAAAACATTGTCGGTGAATACAATCCACCGTGCCATTCGCCGTTGCCGGCTAAAACTCTATAGGTCACAAAAGAAGCCATATATTAACATGATCCAGAAGCACAGGCGTTTTCTCTGGGCCAAGGCTCATTTAAACTGTGGTCAGACGAATCAAAATTTGAAGTTTTTTTTGGAAAACTGGGACGCCATGTCATCCGGACTAAAGAGGATAAGGACAACCCAAGTTGTTATCAGCACTCAGTTCAGAAGCCTGCATCTCTGATAGTATGGGGTTGCATGAGTGCGTGTGGCATGGGCAGCTTACACATCTGGAAAGGTACCATCAATGCTGAAAGGTATATCCAAGTTCTAGAACAACATATGCTCCCATCCAGACGTCGTCTCTTTCAGGGAAGACCTTGCATTTTCCAACATGACAATGCCAGATCACATACTGCATCAATTACAACATCATGGCTGCGTAGAAGAAGGATCCGGGTACTGAAATGGCCAGCCTGCTGTCCACCTCTTTCACCCATAGAAAACATTTGGCGTATCATAAAGAGGAAGATGCGACAAAAAAGACCTAAGACAGTTGAGTCAAGTAAAGTAAAGTAAAGTCAAGTCAAGTTTATTTCTATAGCGCTTTTCACAACAGACATTGTCTCAAAGCAGCTTTACAGAAATCAACAGTCAAGGTGAACGGTGTGCATTTATCCCTGATGACCAAGCCGTGGCGACTGTGGCAAGAAAAAACTCCCTTAGATGTTATGAGGAAGAAACCTTGAGAGGAACCAGACTCAAAAGGGGAACCCATCCTCATTTGGGTGACATCAAGAGATTGATCATAAATTTTTAACAATACAGAACACTGGAGAGTGAGAACTAACATGAGTACTGGAGTTTAAGATTATAAGTAATGTTCTTTCTACAGTCTTATACAGTCTTTATGGTTATAAAACAACGAGCTATGATCACTCTGTGATTATCACAGATCCAGCACCAGCTTCTCCATGTCAGAGCCTTTAAACACTCCAGGAGGTCCAATGTCAAAACTCCACACATGTAGTGGGATCCAATTGGCACTGGTACGTCCCTAGATGGTAGGGGATGTTTGCGAGTTCGGCATCTTCCCCACTGTACTTCTTCAAAGGTCCATTAACTTCATGAGGTGGGACGTGACTGGAGCTGGCCAAACCTCAGGAAGCCTCGGGATGGGGAGAGAAAGAGAAGCAGTGGAGAGAAATTAGCGTAGCTGCTGTTCATGATATTAACAGCACAAGTTGATAATGTGCATGTGATCAGATGTTCTGGAGCACAAGGTTATGATGTGAGACGTGTTATGTGTAGGCTTTGCTAAAAAGATACGTTTTTAATCTGCACTTAAACTGGGAGAGTGTGTCTGAGCCCCGAACACTGTCAGGAAGACTATTCCAAAGTTTAGGAGCTAAATGTGAGAATGCTCTACTGCTGAGCAACTAGAAGCCTGTTTTAGACAAGAATGGGACAACATTCCTATTTCTAAACTTGAGCAACTTGTCTCCTCAGTCCCCAGACATTTGCAGACTATTATAAAAAAAAGAGGGGATGCCACACAGTGGTAAACATGGCCTTGTCCCAACTTTTTTGAGATGTGTTGATGCCATGAAATTAAAAATCAACTTATTTTTCCTTTAAAATTATACATTTTCTCAGTTTAAACATTTGATATGTGATCTATGTTGTATTCTGAATAAAATATTGAAATTTGAAACTTCCACATAATTGCATTCTGTTTTTATTCACAATTTGTACAGTGTCCCAACTTATTTGGAATTCGGGCTTGTAGTAATGATGAAGTAAAATTAGAGATAAATATTGTACTGTTTTTATTTACACCCATTTATTTTACAAGTGAAATGCACAAGGTAACAGGATATTGGAGTTTTTTGTGTAACAGGGAGACTATGTTTTGAGAAAACCTTCAAAGCTTTAAGTAAAGTGACTTTAAACACAATTTGAAGATGTGCCGCTTTACCTGTGGCTTCATACAGTCAAGGCACACAAAACAGATCAAATTCTCTCAATTTTTCGTGCATGCTGTGTGCTGCATGCTGAAAAAATCAACACAACAGGGTGCTCTGGCTAAATATGACCAAACCCAACATCTGTAATACCATAAAAGCACTAGCCAGCTGTTTATAAGTGTGGAAACAAAAAAATACATTCAAAACAATTTTAAATTTATATTTTTTGTTTATAATGTAAAAACATTGGAGCTTCTACATTAATGAATGTTGCTGTATAGATCACCGTGCTAAATAAATACTGCAGCAAAATTTGTAAAACACTTCATAAACTGTAAACCTTTTTATTCACCGTGGAAGTTTTCCTCGTTCATTCGGCGTTTACATCTCACCGCAGGCCAACGTGAGTGATGCACTGCAAAACCTGGCAAACCAAATATCCGGATTCTCTTTTCATTGTCCTTGGAGACTTTAACAGAGCAAAACTAACTTCCAAAATACAGACAGCAAATTTATTGTCCCACCAGAAAAAAGAACACACTGGATTATTGCTACACAATTCTTAAGGATGCATATCGCTCTGTATCTCGGGCAGCTTTGGGGCACTCCAATCACTGCTTGGTTCATCTTATTCCAACAGTCAAGAGATGGACCAGTGAGGCAAATCAGGAACTACAAGACAGCTATGACCACACTGATTAGAGTGTCTTTAAAGCTGGAACTGACAGTCTGGATGAACTGACTGACACTATTTTTGTTAAGTGTGTATGCCAACCAATACCTTCTGCACATTCAGAAACAACAAGCCATGATTCACAGCCAAACTTAAACAACTTTGACAGGCCATGGAAGCCCAGATGGTGTCTCCCCCTACTGTCTCAAAGCATGTGCTGACCAACTGGCTCCTATCTTCCCTATCTTTAACTGATCACTGGAGCTGTGTGAAGTCCCCTCCTGCTTTAAACTCTCTACCCCAAGAAACCCTCTATCACAGGACTGACGATCTGACATCTGTCATCATGAAGACCTTTGAGCAGCTGGTATTTGCCCACCTGAAGAATGTGAAAGAACAGCTGTTGGACCGCCTACAGTTTGCCTACTGAGCAAACAGATTCGTGGATGACACATTCTGCAACACCTTGACTGCTCAGAGACATATGCCTGGATTCTTTCTGTCGATTTCAGTTCGGCTTTTAATATAATAATCCCAGAAATTCTCCACTCCAAACTCCTAAAGCTCACTGTATCCTTTGCCATCTGTCAGTGGACCACCAGCTTCCTGACAGGCAGGAAACAACAGGTGAGGCTGGGCATGTTTGCCTCTAGTGTTCGAACAGTCAGCACTGGCGCTCCTCAGGAATGTGTCCTCTCTCCCACTGCTATTCTTCTTCTATACTATCGACTGCACATTAAGTGACCCAACTATTAACCTTCTAAAATTTGATATTAGATTAGATTAGATTAGATGATACTAGGCTAAACATGCTCAAAACTGTGGAGATGATGGTGGACTTTAAGTAACACCCTAACACTACAAGGATGTACTTTCTATGCCAATTGAGGAAGTATGGCCACAGGAGCTACTGATACAGTTCTATACTGCAGTCATTGAAGCTGTCCTGTGCACATCCATCACCATCCGTTTTGAAGCAGTAACAATACTGGAAAGGAACAGACTGCAGCAAACAGTAAAAACAGCATAAAAAAACATTGGTGCTCCCCTCCTCCCTCTCAAGGATCTAAGAAGGGTCAGAAGTGATTTTTCATACCCTGGTCCCAACCGCTTTCAAATCCTCCCTGCTTTGTTCACCAAAACTGCCAGGCACAGGAACAACCCAATAAAAATGTATTAAAACTAATTTAAAAGCTTACACACACCCACACACACACACACACACACACACACACATATGAACACAACACATGATGCTGAAAGACAAATAGCGGGTCCTTTATAACCAAATATAAAATATACATAAAGTCAGAATAATAACTTTTTAGTTGAGGTTCAAAAAAGAATTACAGAGAAAAAGAAAAGTCCCAAAACTGTCTATTCATGAAGATAATTCAGGTTCTTCTCTCATTTGTCTTTCTGCAAAAAAGCAATTACCATATTTTCAGGGGTGGACGTATCAGTAGCAAGTATCAGTAATGGTTTCTGGACAGAGAAGTAGACAAAGAAATAAATCCGACTCTAAAGTAGTTTCTTGTTATATAATTTGGAGTTTTTATTAGTATCTAATTGACTTAATTAGCATGACTGGATGACAGGAACACACATGAGATGTAGAAAGACTGATGAAACTCAAAGCCATCTCATGAACCTCCTGCAGTACAGTACACTGCGTAGACTCTTCCTGGTTAATTAATTGAAAAAATAAAGATACTGAACAAACTCAGTGGCTTTAATTTGCAATCCAAGATCATAGCTGAAACATCTGCTAGTAACTAACTTACTTTTTGTTTATGCTACATTAGATATTTAATCATGTGAAGATACTGATCTGACATCACAGTGATCCATATCCTTACTTAAGACTTATTGTCTTTTTAGAAGTATTTAAGCTAATTATATCATGTTATTAAATTACAGTTAGCAAAATTTTTTAGCTGTTGATTATTGGCTTTCTAATAAATGTATCATTTCTGAAATGGTAGCTCAATGGTGGAAGGTTGTAAGTTTAAATCCCAGTACCACCAAGCTGCAACTGTTGGTCCCCAGACAAGGCTTTTAACCTTCATCTGGTCCATTGTGAAAATGAGACAATTATAAGTTGTTCTGGAAAAAAGCTGACAAATGCCATAAATGTGCAAATGTACATGATTTGTCCATCCCTGTGTACAGTATCTATACATTTACACATGTCATATAATAAACAGCAAATAAACCTTTTCAGCTTTAAAGCTCTCTTCCTGTTCTAACTGCACTGCTAAATGTTGATTAGGATACAATTAATACATTTAAACAATTTATAGCATAGCAGTCAAAATCCCAAAATGGTGAAGTGGAGATTATTCTTGTAGCACTGCTCTTCAGTACACTTTACATCCAGTTGAATTGAACTTAATCTTGGCTAATCAAAGTCACGAAATGATTTTAACAGCAATGGATTTTAAATTTAGATTTTTGTTTTTCAGTTTTTGTTAACAATGGAATGGGAGTCATTTGTGTATTGAACGGTTGTGTTTCAGGATATGGCTTGAAATAAAACTATTGGAACAGCAAGTCCACTTCCTTTTATTAAAATTTCTTTCACTTATTTTAATTTTTTTTTTTTGTAGACTAAAGACCTTTGAATTTGATATATGACGATGAATATTAACTGAGAGTTTAGATTGTAGTTCCTGGTATTCATATCTAGTGAATGTGTTATACAACATAAAGTATAGAACCTTTAATATCATACCATATAAACTGTTAAGTAAGCAAAAGGTCCACTCCACTTAATATAATCAGTAAATAAGAAAGTAAATAACAATATTTGCTTGTGTATCTCTTGCTTTCAATAACTGCCTCAGGTCTGTGACTCACTGAAGTCCTTTGTTGTGTTGGTTGTGTTTTGGTCCATTGTCTTGCTGCATGGTAAAGTTTCTTTTACATTTTTCTGTAAATTTGCAAACAGAATGTTACTGTAGACTTTTTTTCTGAATTTATTCTGCTGCTACTATCATGAGTTCGATCACTAAAGATCAGTGAGCTGTCGTCTTCTGGAGATTTAGATTTTGTCCACTGTTTTTCAGTGCCTCGGATTGATTTCCGCATTTTTCTTAGCTTTTAAAATGTCTTGCATTTCCAGCATGTACAGCTCTCTGATCTTCATGTTTGTTTAGATGTTGTCATTTTATCTTTTGCTAGATTTTATAGTGGACCGATACTGATAGCTAGGTAGGAACGTACTTGCTGATGAATCAACCGATAGCTTTGAAAATGTATACTGAATAAAAAACAAACAAACATAACACTACATGTTACATTTTCACAAAATATATATATAAAAATATATATAATTATGTAATTAATAAATTATAGATAATAATAAAAAAGATGACTATTTTTATTATTTTTAGTAGTAGTAATATTAGTATTATTTATTAATTGATAAAATTATTTATAAAATTAATAAATATAGCACTCTTCATGCAGCATGCACGTTTAAAAACAAACAGCACCTCGCCTCTAGAGGCCACAATCATTAAGACAGTGGCCCTTCTCAGCTACTCCAGAAATGGACACAAGCCGGAAAAACTATTGGTACGTATGGTTGTATATATTTTGGCAATAGCCTATAGTTTCAGCAATCAACTTAATCAGTAATAGCAATGAATCAGTCAGCCTCTAATCTGTGATGCCCCGTGGTTTCCGACTGACAATAAGGAAGAAACACACAGAACATAGTGTGACATACAGTATCTCACAAAAGGGACTGCAGCGTTTACATTTCTGCGACAAAATAGCTATTTCATTAGTTTCAAAGGGGAATGATTTAATATTTGGTGTCCAGGATTTCCAGTACAGTTGACTGCATAGTTTTATGGAAAAACTGATTTGCAGTGTGAGATGTCAACAGCATGCTGAATTACTGCAAAATAAATGGAAAAATGTGAAGGTTGCATGATGATTTTTATTTTATTTAAAATTGACTTCATACCAAGTTTGAATTTAATCTGAGTAAGAATCAAAGCAGTATTTCCCAGTACCACACTGATTTTTGGTTTCTGTTTTTGTTACAGATAAAATAGAGAATGGAGACGTTTACCAGAGAAGAAAAGCAACCCAATCGGGCCAAGTAGCAGAAGAGAAGGATGTGGGCTCTAGACCACAGGAAGTTATTTGTCAATCAGCAAGCAGTTGGAGACGGATAGTGCTGTTAATTCTGGCTATAACCATACACAACATTCCTGGTAAATATTTTTCCCCGTTCCTGTTTTTTTCTTCTCACAGAAAGTTTAACTGAATTTATGTCTTTAAAATTGTGTGTGTGTGTGTGTGTGTGTGTGTGTGTGTGTGTGTGTGTGCCTGCGTGGCGTTTGTGTACCTTTCCGAACCACACTATTACTTATGAATAGTCTAAACTGGATCGGTGAGAAAATGCGTTCATGTGTGTGTAAAATTCAATAACAAACTCAATCTTTCATATGAAACACCTGACATTTGATGTCACTGAGGCTGATCTGTTTGCTTCATGTCTCCTGTGATAAATATTCAGTATATGATATAAATATACTACATATCTCTCTGTCTCTTGCTCTAATCTGCTGATCTAATATTTATGCAAATAACATGCTTTAGCTATTAAATGATGTGTTGAGGGCAGGGTTTGATGCTCAGCTGTTTCTCAGCAAGACACATCCCCACTCTGACAGTTAGCTGTCACTGATTTCAGTTTCTGAAAAAAGCCGTTTAACGGATAAAAAGAGATCATTTTGAAAATACATGACATTTTGTTATACCTAGTAGTTTGTTAATATTAATACTAATCATAATTTATTACATTGAGATTCTATTACATTCTGATTTAGTGTATAGGAAAGCCACTAAGGCCACTGGGCTCAAAGTTTTGTTTATGAAACCTGTTAAAAATGACTTGATGACTTGACTTGCTACTGGGGCATTGAAGTAATGATTGGCATTATCTTCTTTTGCCAAGAAATGTTTAACTGCACCATGTCCTCAAGCTTTACACCTTGGTGCCCAATTCTGACTATGTGGATTCGGTTTTCATGTAATATTGATACATTCTGTACAATTAATTTATTCATCAGTAGAACAGTGTAGGCCAAAACAGACATCATGGTTGGGAGTGTTGAATGGGAGTGTTGAGGAAAGCATAGGATGTGGTGTTTGGTCAGAGTGTTGATTGGAGTGCTGAATGAGAACGTTGGATGAGAGAGTCCAACTCAGGTTTAAATAAGATTTTATTAAAGGTAGTGGAATGATTGATTGGTGAATTGATTGGTTTAATCCCTCAGTTTTACTCCAAATAGCTTTTCTTTTGAACATGAGATGACTAGTAATCAATTGCTTAAAACAAAACTGTCAGACACACGTTAACATATTCCCAGATTAGGCGTGTTGACTTCCATGCATTTTTATAGCCTGTTTGACTGCAGTTTTAATTACCAGCTGATCTGAGTGCTGTTAGTCACAGGGCCTGAATGTTGTATATGAAGTGTATATGAGAACTCGTAAGTACTGTGTGTGTGTGTGTGTGTGTGTGTGTGTGTGTGTGTGTGTGTGTGT
>JAAIIK010000173.1:159670-173784 GCA_014706435.1 Silurus glanis
GTGTGTGTGTGTGTGTGTGTGTGTGTGTGTGTGTGTGTGTGTGTGTGAATGTGTGTGAATTAAAAAAAATAGAAATGATTAATATAATGATATTTGATATTAAAAGCTGCAGAAACTGAACTTACATTGGTTAAGCATTGCATTTCAAAATGTTGTACATGCTAACAGCATGGTTTCATTTTCATGACTATAAACATATATCATATATCACAAAATTAAAAGTGGAAAAGTCAATAATCAATAATCAAGCCCATTATGTCTGAAATCTGAAAAGTTATTTTTTTTTTTTTAGCAAAACTTCTAGCTATTTCTTCTTCTTCTTCTTTCGGCTTCTCCCATTAGGGGTCGCCACAGCGGATCATCCTTTCTGATTCGTGATCCGCATATTTGATTTGGCACATGTTTTACGCTGGATGCTCTTCCTAATGAAACCCTCCGGGCTTGGGACCGGCATTAAGAGTGCACTCGCTTGTGCAACCCTAATGGCTGGGTTCAAAGATCAATGGCTTATTCTTTGAAATATGTGCCTTTCGGAATGGCAGTAATGCAGTATTTGCATTAAAAAGTCATTCTGCAGCACTGGTTAGATGCTCACAGAAAGATCAGTATTATAAATGCAAACTTCAGATTTGCTAGACATGCTGCAGATGACACTGCAATCTTGGATATACTAAAAGATACTAATTAAAGCATTTTATGCAAGTTATGCAGTGTGAGACTTAAGAAAACCTATCGATAATTTATATGGCTGAAGTTCTCTGATATATACAGTAAGCTAAAGTTTGTCAAAAATGTTTGTCTCAATTGTAGTCCCAAATCAGTGTATCAAGTCTGTTTGCATTGATTGCAGTCCAGAGTCATCTTCATGGCTCCTAAGTGGTACCGCCCTTATAGAGATATGGAGAATGTCACGTATTGGTTAAAGAAAGAAGGTAACAAAGACATCAGAATGCCCTGGAACAAGTATAAAAGAGCCAACAACTTCAATGTGGACAAACATCTTTAAACCTGTATCTCATCTGGCTTTGCTGAAACATTTAGTGTAACAGTCAAAGCTAAAACAGTGTTTTAGAAATAATTCTACTCAGCAGTAGCGTGCAGGCTCTTCTGGCATGTGGTGTTTTCAAAGCAATAAAGTCATCTTCTTAGGCCATATACTAATGACTTTCACTTGCACTGATGACAGGAGGATTCCAGTTTTAGATTTATGTCGAATTTGCACTTTGTAGGAGGTTCTAGGGTCTCTGTGGACCAGGCATAGTGGCATGACAGAGGTCTAGAGTGTTCCAGGATGGTGTTGCGGAAGAGATCCAAGCGCTGTTCACTCAGAACCCCATCAGCAGTTGTGTCAAGGTTCATACACTGCTTGGTGTATGTCAGAGTCATTGTCTTCTGACAGATAGAATTAAGCGACACAAAATACATGGAATGCATGTGCTGCTCTCACACTTTCAGTCCAAACATGAATTTTTTCAGACACATTTTGGAAAATAAATGTTAGTGAATGTAAATTTTGTCATTGTTTTTCTGACATGTACAGAAGAAAACTTTATCTTACGGAACGAGGATGTTGTAGACTTCTGCACAGAACTGCAGCTTTACACTTTTTGAGAAATGAGCTTGAGCAGAGCTGCAGGGTTTGTTTAGCATTTTGTATTCAAATATTAGCGTGTGTGAGCAGAAATAAACAAGTCATTCAGTGTATTCAGTATTAGTCTTGGTCTTTGTTAAATCCTCAGGTCACTTCTGGAAGAGTAAACACATCTGCTCCATGCAGCTGCTTAATTGGGAATTGATTCATTAATGAGTTTCATTGATTGAGCCGTATTTGTGTGAGGGGTTATAAATTAAGAAGAGATATTTGCACACTAGCACAGTCATATTCATATCTGTACAAAGAAGCAACCAGATTAAAGAACTATTCATGCACGATTAAACACTCTTCTTGTACTGATTTACAGTAATAGCTAAATGTTTTGCACCCGCCTTCTTCTTCAGTAGTTTTTCTTTATTTTTTATTATTTTCAACATTGTACACTAATATTGAAGACATACAAAATATAAATTAACATGTATGGAATGATGTAAATAAAAGAAATGTGTTAAATAACTCAATATCACTCAGTAACTTAATATAACAGAATATCTTTTATCTAATAGATTATTCAGAGTAGCTACATGTAGCTTTGATGCCAGATTGGCAAAATTAATGAATTAACAGATGATGCTACATAAAAAACAGAGTGCAACAGGCAATTCAGAAAGAAAGAAAGAAAGAAAAAGAATGAAATGTGAAAAATTTTCAGTGTGTGTGACAGTGAAAAATGGGATATTAGAAGGGAATGGGAAGTTGCAATTAACATCTGTTACATAGAGGTGTGTCATTGTACAGTGCAAACATATTTTAACATCCACTGTTCAGAGGAGACTTCAGAAGAACAACACACAGAAGAGATTTTGGAGAACTGTCCTTTAGACTTAGTGGGACCATTGTTTGTTTTCCAACAAGGCAATAACCCAAAACACACCTCTTGGTTATGCAAGAGCTTTTTGTGTAAAAAGGATAGTGATGGAGTGCTGAATCAGATGACCTGGCCTCCATAGCCACCCCATCTTAATCCAGTTAAGATGGTTTGGGATTAGTTGGAATGGAGTGATGAAGAAAAAGCAGCCAACAAGCATTTAACACCTCAGAATTTGCCAAGATGTTTTAATCTCTACCCTTCTGTATGTAATCTCTACTATTCTTTGTGTAATCAGAAATGGAAGTGATTGAATAATGCATGTTGTGCATAATGCCGTGCAGAATAACATTGACGCTCTTCCGTAGTTATTTTTGTTCCACGCAGGACTTGTGTCATGTATTAGCTCCATTTATTTGTTCAAAGATGCACCAGTGATGTGGTACACAGAGGTGTAGGATTTAGCTGCCGCTTTCGTTTTTTATTGTAATGAAAGTTTGCATTAGGATTGTACAGACTGATAAATAAAGTATAAAAACTATATAAAAGAAAATTATATATTCTTATATTTTATTTTATATAGTTTTTATACTTTATTTATCAGTCTTCTTTTTTTCTTTGTATTATTTTTCTCCCCATCCTATTCCCTCATGCCGGACCGTCGTAATAAGCATTTCACTGCATGTCGTACCCTGTATGTACCGTATTTTTCGGACTATAAGCCGCTACTTTTTTCCCACGTTTCCTGGGTTTTTCCCGGTTTCACAAACTTCAAGCCAAAAAACTGAACCCCATAACATTAGACCAATGAAATTTCCGAACGGAAACGAAAAAACGCACCTCACCTGTGTTCTGAGCTGCACGGCATCGGGAGAAAAAAACGTTTTTTTTTTAAACGCACAACGATGCCAAAAGATAAACTCTCGAGAGAAATAGTTGTGAAAGGAAGGAGGAAGACAGTGAACATTGACTTTCTTGGTAGGCTACTGTTTAGATACAAGCCGTTGTAACGCGTTGTATCAGGGTCATGGGATAGCTCGCTAACTCCAGTTGCAACAGAAATCATATAAGCACAGACAGGTTTCCAAAACTCGTGCTTTTTTATTTTTCTTGGCAACAGCGTTACAGGTTAGTCAAAGAAACTTAGAAATGAGCATCAGAAAATAATAAGGACATATTCCTCGGTCTTGCACACATGCAGTAATACCGGAAAAAGCGGCGGCAGGCTATTCGCAAAATGCCGCTCTGCTCTTAACATATGCCACAACATATTTCACCCGTGTAACAGACACTGTCGTTAAAGCCTGTGTAAAGTTCATTAGTTTCAATGTAGACTTCAATGCGGCTTATAGACAGGTGCGGCTTATTTATGTTTAAAATTAAAATCTTTGTCAAATTCAGTGGGTGCGGCTTATATATGGGTGCGCTTTATAGTCTGGAAATTACGGTATGTGCATGTGACAAATAAAAATTTGATTTGATTTGATTTGATACAGTTGCTTTCCAGTTTCCTCCTGCTCCCATCCCATTGTGAGTCAGGACCTGCATCAAACTTCTTCTTCTTCTTCTTTCGGCTGCTCCCATTAGGGGTCGCCACAGCGGGTCATCCGTCTCCATACCACCCTGTCCTCTACATCTGCCTCTTTCACACCAACTACCTGCATGTCTTCCCTCACCACATCCATGAACCTCCTCCTTGGCCTTCCTCTTTTCCTCCTACCTGGTGGCTCCATCCTCAGCATTCTTCTACCAATATAATTCATGTCCCTCCTCTGCACATGTCCAAACCATCTCAATCTCGCCTCACTCACCTTGTCACCAAAACATCCTACATGGGCTGTCCCTCTAATAAACTCATTTCTAATCTTGTCCATCCTCGTCACTCCCAACGAAAACCTTAACATCTTCAGCTCTGCTACCTCCAGCTCCACCTCCTGTCTTCTACTCAATGCCACTGTCTCTAATCCATACAACATCACAGGTCTCACCACAGTCCTATAAACCTTCCCTTTCATTCTTGCAGATACCCTACTATCACAAATCACTCCTGTCACTCTTCTCCACCCACTCCACCCTGCCTGCACTCTTTTCTTTACTTCTCTAACACACTCTCCATTACTTTGCACTGTTGACCCCAGGTACCTGAACTCCTCCACCTTCTCCACCTCTTCTCCCTGCAACCGCACCACTCCACTGCCCTCCCTCTCATTCACACACATGTACTCTGTCTTACTCCTACTGACTTTCATTCCCCTTCTCTCCAGCACATACCTCCACCTCTCCAGGCTCTTCTCAACCTGCTCACTACTCTCACTACAAATCACAATATCATCCGCAAACATCATAGTCCAGGGAGACTCCTGTCTGACCTCGTCCGTCAACCTGTCCATCACCACTGTAAACAGGAAAGGGCTCAGGGCCGATCCTTGATGTAATCCAACCCTCACCCTGAACCAGTCTGTCGTTCCTACTGCACACTTCACTGCTGTCACACTGTCCTCATACATGTCCTGCACCACCCTCACATACTTCTCTGACACACCGGACTTCCTCATACAGTACCACAGCTCCTCTCTTGGCACCCTGTCGTACGCTTTCTCTAAATCCACAAATACACAATGCAATTCCTTCTGTCCTTCTCTATACTTCTCCATCAACATCCTCAAAGCAAATAAGGCATCTGTGGTGCTCTTCCTCGGCATGAAACCATACTGTTGCTCACAGATGGTCACCTCTTCTCTCAGCCTGGCTTCCACTACTCTTTCCCATAACTTCATGGTGTGACTGATCAACTTAATTCCCCTGTAGTTACTGCAGGTCTGCACATCTCCCTTATGCTTAAAGATCGGTACCAGCACACTCCTTCTCCATTCCTCAGGCATCCTCCCACCTTCCAGAATCTTGTTGAACAATCTGGTTAAAAACTCCACTGCCATCTCTCCTAAACATCTCCATGCTTCTACAGGTATGTCATCTGGTCCAACCGACCTTCCACTCTTCATCCTCTTAATCGCTGCTCTCACTTCCTCATTACTAATCCTATCTACATCCTGCTTTACCAACTCCACATTATCCAACCTTCTCTCTCTCTGATTTTCCTCATTCATCAGCTGCTCAAAATACTCCCTCCACCTTCTCAACACACTCTCCTCACTATTAAACACATTTCCCTCTCCACCTTTTATTGCTCTAATTTGCAGCACATCCTTCCCAGCTCGGTCCCTCTGCCTGGCCAATCGGTATAAATCCTTTTCCCCTTCCTCAGTGTCCAACCTCTCATACAGCTCCTCATATGCCTTTTCCTTGGCTTTCGCCACATCCTTCTTTACCTGCTGCCGCATCTCCTTGTACTCCTGCCTACTTTTCTCATCACTCTGTCTATCCCACTTCTCTTTTGCCAACTTCTTTCTCCTTATGCTCTCCTGCACTTCCTCATTCCACCACCACGTTTCCTTGTCTTCCTTTCTATTTCCAGATGTCACACCAAGTACTTTTCTAGCTGTCTCCCTCATCACTCCTGCAGTAGTTTCCCAATCACCCAACATCTCTTCACCACCACCGAGCCCCTGTCTGACCTCTTCCCTGAACCTCACACTACACTCTTCCTCCTTCAGTTTCCACCATCTTATTCTTCTTTCAGTCCTCACGCTCCTTCTCTTCTTCTTCGCCTCCAAAACCATCCTACAGACCACCATCCGATGCTGTCTAGCTACACTGTCCCCTGCCAACACCTTACAGTCTCCAATCTCCTACAGGTTGCATCTCCTGCATAGAACATAGTCCACCTGTGTGCACCTTCCTCCACTCTTATACGTCACCCTATGATCCTCCTTCTTCTTAAAATAAGTGTTCACCACTGCCATTTCCATCCTTTTAGCAAAATCTACCACCATCTGCCCTTCCACATTCCTCTCCTTAAGGCCATACCTACCCATCACCTCCTCATCACCTCTGTTCCCTTCACCAACATGCCCATTAAAGTCTGCCCCAATCACCAATCGTTCTTTCCTAGGTACACCATCTACCACTTCATCTAATTCACTCCAGAATCTTTCCTTCTCCTCCATCTCACAGCCAACTTGTGGAGCATAGGCACTGATGACATTTATCATCATCCCTTCAACTTCCAGCTTCACGTTCATCACCCTATCAGAAACTCTCTTCACCTCCACTACACTCTTACTGTACTCTTCCGTCAGAATCACCCCTACACCATTTCTCTTTCCATCCACACCATGATTGAACAGTTTGAACCCACCTCCAATGTTCCTGGCCTTACTCCCTTTACACTTGGTCTCCTGAACACATATATCTACCTTTCTCCTCTCCATCATATCAGCTATCTCTCTCCCTTTACCCGTCATAGTACCAACATTTAAAGTACCAACCTGAACCTCCACTCTCCTACACTGCTCATTTCCCTGCCGTCTCTGTAGACGTCTTCCTCCTCTCCTTCTCCTCCTTCGGCCAACAGTAGCCCAATTTCCACCAGTACCCTGTCGGTTAACGATACCTGTGGCGGTCGTTGGTAACCCGGGCCTCGACCGATCCGGTATGAAATTCTCATTTGTGATCCGCATATTTGATTTGGCACATGTTTTACGCTGGATGCCCTTCCTAACGCAACCCTCCCCATTTACCCGGGCTTGGGACCGGCACTAAGAGTGCACTGGCTTGTGCCTCCCTAATGGCTGGGTTTGCCTCCCTAATGGCTGGGTTGGGACCTGCATCAATATTAATATGAATTAATATGAATAATTAAAGTGGATTCAGTGGATTGTGATCAATGACTGCTGCTTCACTAAGAGTGGAAGATAATGTACAGTTACTGCTATAATTATACAAGTCACCATGTCTGCTTCACTAAGAGTGGAAGATAATGTACAGTTACTGCTATAATTATACAAGTCACCATGTCTGCCATTTCCATCTGATTTGGCTTTGCATCGTCTCATTCCGAGCACAAATTACACTTCACTGCATGCTGTGCTGAGAAATGATCCCTCACACACCTGTGCACATCTCAAATGTGGCAGGAAGCAGGAGCAACTGTGGTGAACCCATCAACCCCTGGCTGCTGTTTTTACAGCTCTCAGTAAACTCTAATATTTAGAACTTTAAAGACAGCAAATAACTGCAGAATTTTCCCCACATGCTTTTCAACAAGTTCGCATTTTTCTTTGATTTAACACATTCCTCCTCTTGGACCAGAGAGCAATAAGTTGTCATACAGGAGCCATATAATATTTTCAATATCATTTTCAGTGTGTAACCAGTCCCAACAACACCAGCAACACAAACCATCACATTATTGATCAAATGACCAAAACAGTTTTTTTTTTTCACCCAAAGAAAATGAACGGAGAATGAACAACAGGGAACTAAAAGCTTGGGCCTTAAATGTCTGTCATGACCACTCGTAACTGGCATAGTGTAGGTCACGAAGATTTCTACCAAACACCTTGTGTTCTGAAATTCTACATGGAATTCTGGGAAAACTGAGATTATCCGGACCCTATAGGAACTAATGGGTGAACCCTAGCATTCACAGTCATAAAGAAATAATGAACTGTGTGCAAACCAGATGTCTCGAGGCAGGCCATCGATCACAGCTTGATGAGGAACACTGCTTCATGGGAAATGCCAACACCCCTCTCTCAATAGGCAGGAGTGCATTATGGGTAACAGAATTAGCAGACTCACAACATTTGAACAGTATAAATCATGTAAACCCCTAACCATAACGTAAACAAACTTGAGTGTTGGACTTGCATTCTGGGTAATGTAGTGACCTCAGGTGATGTCACATGGTTGTTAAATACAGATATATTAGGGGTGTAACGGTACACGTATTCGTACCGAACTTGTAGTTCGGTGCACGTGTGTCCCGAATGCAAACCTTTTTACGTGCAGAACATAGTTACAATCTGAGTTCCCTCAGGAATATATTAAGTGGCGGACCGCAAGTTTGTTTATTCTCCACCTCGCACTTTAGGAGCAATTTTTTTATTATTATTAAATTAGAAAACTTACACAACAATGCCAGGGGTATAAAAAAGAAACTTGAGTTAGCGCAGTGTCGCTGTGGCTACACAATCCGTACCTAAAATACGCTAGCGCTATGGATTCTTTAGCGTTTTATGTCCAGCGTCAAGAATTTCTCTTATAAGGAGAAAATCATGAAAATTCCTTATATTGAGAGAGAGAATGAATGACGGATGAAAGAAATAGACATTTATTAATGCATGCTGAAATAAGTAAAGCAGTTAAGTAGATCATATCTTTAAATATTAAAACACACACACACACACACACACACACACACACACACACTTACATACACATCTGTATTACCCAATTAGGGTCTAACAAATGTAAACTATTTATAACTTTTTTCAGTTTATTTAATTTTATTTAATTTTGTGCTAATTTAATAAATTAAATAATTTAATCAATATAATAAAAAAATTATTGCATTAATTTAATAAATTTTATTACATTTTTCTAAGATACTATTTAAAACTTTATTTAAACTTGCTTTAAACATGTAAACTGTTGATCACAAATGTTAATAATAATAAACTGCGTTAATAAAAAAAAAATCACAAGCAATTTTATTATTTGCATTTCTTCCTCCTAACCGTACTGAACCATGGATTTTGTGTACCATTACACCCCTAGGATATCTGCACCCATAGTGTGTCTAAACACTATGGTTAATAGGGTGACCTGCTCATAAACCAATAATAGGATCACTAAATTTGCATAAACATGAAGGAGAAGTTTTAATTTATTTGACATTACTGTACACATCTTTAATTACCCCTGACTCAGCAGAGGTTACCTTCTCTAAATATTGCTGTTAAATCCACATGGACATTTCATTACTTTTACCACCTGCATTTATCCAGAGTGGAAATGTGTGCTATTAATTATGACATGGGTGCAAACGTGTGTGTGTGTGTGTGTGTGTGTGTGTGTGTGTGCTTGTGTGGAACCTGAGCCCATTATCATCTCATTACTGCAGTGTGACACTCATCTCCTGTAACCTCAGCTGTTTACGAATGTGATAGGCTGGAGGAAGTGCACTCTTGGAAATGTGCTTCTTCTCACCTTAAATGTTTCAATGGATTTCACTGTGAAACACTGACATGTACAAGAAGCAAATATATAATATTAATTTCTTTACACAGCAAAATAAAGACAAGAAATGAGAAATATAGCACATTGATAAAATGGCTCACAGGTGCAGTTGTTTTTGGTTATAATCAGCAGCACATGCATGTAATCATGTTTAGATTAATCTGGGCCTTTTAGTAACTCTAATTCCTTTAAAAACAACTTCATCGATGAAGACGTTTCACCTGGATGTACTTCCTTGGATGGAGTCTGCTTCTTCTCAATGTTTGTTCCTTATGATGTCACAGGGATTTTTCCTTGCCACAGTCACCACTGGCTTGCTCATAAGCCATAAACAATTATAAGGAATACATTAAATTCATTTAATTTTTATTTGTATAGTGCTTTTTACAATATATAAAGTGGTTATGAAGTTGTATATAAGACTGTATAATTTTATTGACTATAAATTTGTTCTTTATAATTGTAAGTTCATCCCTAATGATTGAGCCAATGGCGACTGTGTCAAGGAAACTTTCCAGAGATGGCATGAGAAAGAAACCTAGCGAGGGACCAGACTAAAAAGGGAACCCATCATCATCTGGGTGACACCGAATGTCCATTAATTGCAGTTACATTGTAAACTTATAGGCACTAAATTTATACATTCTTTTATTCAACTTTCAAAATAAGAACGAACAAAGTCCAGTTTTGTTATTTTTTCCCCAGATGACTTGACTTGAAAAGTAGTGTCCATTATGGATAAATTTCAGCAGCAGATGCCAGTCAATTATCTAATACTCCATACTTTAATGATGACAGGAGGCATCATAATCCGAAAATATCTTGAGTTTATTCCTATAGGCAAGAACATGCTCTATATCTTCATTGTGCCCTTTAGGCCAAACAACTGTCTAGCAAATAAATATGTACAATCTGAACTATTGAAATGATCAGCACAACTTTATCATGCTTTGCTAAACACTATATACCATGGGCATTTCCATGGTGAATTTTTGAAGATAGCTATTGTTACGTCATTCATTGTAGAACCACAGTTTTACCTGATCAGAAGACAGTTTGTAAATGCACTCTGCAATTTGTGTTTGAAGAAAATGTGTATTCAGACAGCAGAAAGAAATGAATTAGAACAAATCCATTACCCGTGTACTTCATTAGGACTTCTTTAAATGTGCTAAATTACAAGAATACAATTACAGCTGTGAATTTTTCTACATCTGGGAAAATCCATGTGCTGCTTTTTCACTTGCAACTGTAAAGCATGGTGGTGGTAGCACCATGATATGGGACGGTGAGACTGTTCACTTGGAACGATGAATGCAGCCCTATACATTGGGGTCCTTGTAGATGCTCCAGAGTGCATATGAGCTTACACTGGTACAACGTTTCATCAAATATTTATGCTAATATGTTAATAACTAGAGGTCGACCGACAGTGAATTTTACAGATAGCTAGGTTGGAGTGTACTTGCAGATAACCGATTAATCAACCAATAACTTTTTAAAACGCATACTGAATAAAAATAATAGCACTGAACTTTATTACAAAAAAAAAAGTACTGAATCATGAAAATGTGCTAAATGATATAAATATGAATGTTAATTGAGAAATATGAATGTACAATTAATAGATTATACATAGTATAATATAGCACTCTCTGCACAGCATGCTGTCTCACATGTATAAACAAACAGCATGTGGTGTCAGTGATTCATCTGGAGGCCACTCTCGTAATGACAGCGGACCTAAAGCCGGAAAAACTATCAGTACAGATTTTTGCTGATTATCAAATCCAGATATTATATGAGTAAAAAACTATTTTTGAATTTAACTTTAAAAATGTCATTGTTTATGTGGGGGCTGGCTGTAGTTTGGCTGGCTGTAGTTTGGCTGGCTGTAGTTTGGCTGGCTGTCTACTCCTGGTGTAGATCGATATCACAATAGTACATTTAATACATTTATAATTAGTTTTATTACACTATAAAGTATGGAAAGACAAAGTTAAATTGAATTTCTGAACTTAATGTGTGTTAAATATGTTAAGTTAAATAATGCATGAGTACATGTTGGTATATTTGGAGTGGACAGATTCCTCCCAGGTAAACTAGTGTCTAACGCCGTCCTCACTGAGAGGACATGATCACTTATCTCACCCTCTGTGTGTGTGTGTGTGTGTGTGTGTGTGTGTGTCTTTTTTATTCAGAGGGCTTGGCTGTTGGGGTGGGTTTTGGAGCTGCTGGAAAATCTTCCTCTGCTACGTTTGAGAGCGCCAGGCAAGTCCCCCTGCATTTTCCTCATACATTGTGTTTTCTGTTATTTTTTTATTTGATTCATTCATACCAAGCACAGTTGAATTATCTGATCTAAAGGTCAGAAGGTGTTGATTAATTTGCTTTAACAGAAGCTCTGGCAACAGTTCCTCCACACGGAAAATTACATGTTTATAATAATGCGCTTGTTCATAATCAGGTTGTCTTTCTCTTGTTCCGAGAGAGAATTGAGAGACGCTGAAAAGGGAGCAGCTGTTTCTCTGGTTTAATTTAAGTAGTACAAACTAACTTGTTTCAATGATGTTTCAACACATGATGTAACTATACATGGATTGAATGTATGATGTAATTTATTATTCACGTCATTTATTATTCATTTATATAAAAGTTTGCATTTAGTCTATTGCCGTCTCACACTAATAAGCTATAAATATATTAACCTGGAGAAATCAGTATTCTTTTTTTCTAACATTCAGAATCAGGTCCAGAGTCAACGTTTTATTAAAGAAAAACAAACAAACCGATTTTACAGACTTATGTAAATGATTTTAAATTTGAGTAAACACAATCAAATTTTCCAAATATTTATGGCTTGAGTGAATGACAAAGCCCTGTATTTCCAGGGTTTCCTGGGTTTGATGTGAGGTGATTCACATGTTCTCAGCATAAAGATGTGGGATTAATCATAATTTTTTAGTCTCCAAAATGTGTGTGTGCCCGGTGCACTGTGATGTCAGAGCCGTCCCACCTGGGGTGTGTTTCTTCCTCACCTCTGGTTTTCCTGGCTTAGGCTCCAGATCCAGTGTGACCGAGATTAAAAAAAAAAAAAAAAAAGCATTACTGGACGTGAGTGCCTCCCAGTGGCTTATTATTTGTATTGCTATACTAATACTATTCAAGTGCCAACAGCGCATGTAGGACGTTTTGGAGACACGGTGAGGGAGGCGAGATTGAGATGGTTTGGACATGTGCAGAGGAGGGACATGGGGTATATCAGTAGAAGAAAACTGAGGATGGAGCCACCAGGAAGGAGAAAAAGAGGAAGGCCAAGGAGGTTTATGGATGTGGTGAGGGAAGACATGCAGGTAGTTGGTTTGAAAGAGGTAGATGTAGTGGACAGAGGGGTATGGAGACTGAGGATCTGCTGTGGCGACCCCTAACGGGAGCAGCCGAAAGAAGAAGAAGATTTATTTATATTTATCATAGATTTATTATTGATTAAGTATAGCGACCAAATTTTGTTGGACTCTGAAACTGCAAGCAATTCTCCTGGGCAACAGTTCAAGCTTATCAAAGCTGAATTAAATGTGACTGTGAGAAAATCTCAAAAAACCTGTAAAAAAAAAAAAAAAAAAAGCCTGTAAATTTGTAAGTGTAAAAAGATCTGTGAGTTCACAATAATCCTCATGACAGGATTAGAAATGTGCAGACAGAAAGCATTGTCTGATGTTTCTGTCCAGACACACCATGTGTGGTGCTGTCGTACACTCCACTGTGTGATGCTGCCACCCAATGGTCATGAACAGGGTGAAATCTGTAAAAGAAATGCAGGTCTGGTGGCAGGGATGTCCAATCTCTTCCACAAAGGGACGATCTGGGTGCACGTTTTCATTCCAAACAATAAAGGGCCACACCTGATAGTCATTAGATTTAAACAGGTAGAATTGAGTGTGGACTTGATTGGTTGGAATGAAAATCTGCAACAAGATCGGCTCTTTGTGGAAAAGATTGGAGACGCCTGGTCTAAGGTATGAGCAGGTTGGTGTATTTAAGAGGAGAGAGAGAGCCGGCGTGTGTGTGTGTGTGTGTGTGTGAGAGATAACGTGTGCACTGAGGGGAGATGTATTACATAATATATGACCAAACAGCTTTGAATGAGACCACACATAAGATAGACCTGTGTGTGTGTGTGTGTGTGTGTGTGTGTGTGTGTGTGTGTGTGTGTGGTTTGTGAAACCACAAGTGGTCTTTTGTCTCAATAAATGTATGCTGAACTAAGAGCATTGTCTCAAATGCAGCGATGTGCACACATGTTGCAGTTATTATAGAACAAGAAAGGAGTCTTTGTCACTCGGACTGTCTGTAATCCACCAAAAATGCACACAGAGAAAGAGAGAGAGAGAGAGAGAGAGAGAGAGAGAGAGTGAGAAAGGAGAGAGGGAGAGAGAGAGGAAAAGAGAAAAGGAGAGAGAGAAAGGAGAGAGGGTGAGAGAGAGAGAGAGAGAGAGAGAGAGAGAGAGA